>OY757907.1:89320042-89392542 GCA_963585895.1 Sepioteuthis lessoniana
TGTGTGTGTATGTGTATTGGGGGAAGTATATATATATATGTACATGTATGTGTGGGAGTATACATATGTTATATATGTGTATGGGGTGAGAGTATACGTATGTTTATATATATATATATATATATATAAGGAATCTGTATGGATAGATGTTTACTGAGCATGTGATCTACAAATTCACTACAGTAACAAATGATTTGCATATTGTCACTACAATAAACACTTGAATTGGTTATATATATATATATATATATATATTCTGAGAGATTGATTTCTTCCACATTTAAGTGCTGGATAGTTATTTACTAAATTTAGCTCAGTTTTACTCCAAGATGATATGTATGGGACACCCAGTGGGGATCAATTTTACTCCGCAACACTTATGATCTTCAAGATGAACTTGCTAATCCTTGACTCCTTGACAAGGCACCCAAACAAATACCAAATAATCCGATATGTGTTTGGCATACAATAGTTAGATACTTAGATAGGTATTAGCATCTTTATGATCAAATAATATGGTGACCCTGACCCGTCAAAATGTTATGTTTTTATTTATTTATTTTATGTTGTTGACTTTTAATAACTTCCTCTCCTCAAGATTTTTATTCTTAAATTAGCATTGTTATCCAGAAAGCTTACTCAATCTTTGTCCTTGATTGTAAGTGGAAATATTTAGGATGTGTATTGGAAGGATAGCGAGAAAACTTCCTTGTCCCTTGCTAATTTTTATTTTATAGTTATCTGATTTTTTAAAAATTACTGAGTAAATTTCTTTACTTCGCATTCCCTTCCAAATTTTAAAAATTTACATCAAATATTGTCTATTCCACCACCACCACCACCTCCATGCACACTATATGATTTCCTTTTAATACAATTTTCCTCTTTATCTACAGGCGGTAAGATATTTTATTTCGTTCATGCTTATGGCATGTTTTCAATTGTAAAAACAGTTTTCTTGTTCTCTCTCTCTCTCTCTCTCTTATTATTATCATTATCATCATCATGATGATAATAGTAATACTACCACCACCACCACCTATACCTCTGTCCCATTTGAAATATAAATGTAAATACAACAACTAATTGGACACGGTTAACATTTTATCTGGTTAAAATTTAAAGTGATTGATTTTCTTTCCTTATAATAATATTATTTTAAAATGATGAGCTTCATTCATTATTTTTTGACTAAAGATAATATCATTTCAGCTAAAATTGACTTGTTTGAAATTTTAATGTTAATGAATAAAAAAGTATGACTAAATCACAATTATTGCACAGAGCTGGATTTAAATTTTGAATTAAGAAAAATACTTCTAATAATGTGATAAGAATTATCACATTTGTATATAAATTTTATTCGTTCAGAACAATAATTATAATGAGACAATCGTAATGTCTTCAGTTTTGAATGTACCTATTTCCGAAGAATTTTAAAATTTGTGTTATTCTTTCCGAGAACTTGATTATATTTTATTTTACCAAATGTTTCAAATATTTTTCATTAACATGCATTTTTAAGTCATATTTATCAATTTATTTAAATTCTTGGTTAGCAACAAAGAAAACCAGAAAAAAAACAATTGAAAAAATTATTTATTTTACTCACTCCTTGCGAGTATTTCCCACCAGCATTTGTTGGTGGTCTTTCACTGGAGTCTGATTGACAGCAAGTCTCCAGGACTCTTCTCAGTATTCTGACCGATATCAGCAATGTTGTAGTTTGAATGGTCTCAATTCTTCCACTGATTACCAAGGTTTTGGGGATCATTCCAAGCGCACCATTTACGATTATTATCATCGTTACCTTCATGTTCCACAACTTTATGATGAGAAACGTGAACAGGAGGGTAATGGTGATAATGATATATAAAAGTACATTTTATTATTTTTAAAGATTAATCCAGGTTAAGAGCGTGATAAGGGCAGGCCGAACTTTTTTATTTGACCTTTTTTGCCCAATGCAGGATATCATTGTGGAATGAGAAAAGTTTTGGTAAACAGGCCAAAGGTCTTAGAAAAAGTTCAGCTCACTCTTACCGCCTATTTAACCTGGATTTAATGAGCATTTTTTATTTTCTAACCAATCAAAATTTGATTATTTACAAAGGAATAAATGTCAGTTTTTCACTAGTACGTCTTACAACCTGTTGAATTAAGTCGGTAAATGAAAATTTTTGACTAAAGTTAAACTTAATTCATTTCATGTGACCATTTATAAAACGTTAATCTTGTCGAATATTAAAAATAGGAAGGAAAAATTGATAAATCTTTAGTTAGATAATGATTTGCTGAATAATAAAACTTCCATCTTGCTACAAATAGTTTATTAAATTTTATTGGAATAATTATTGATCACCCCTTCCCGTTTCCGCTTTTTCTGCCATCTTCCTTCTGATTTAGGGTGGTAAATAATCTATCTTCTTGATTGGAATTTTTTATTTCATCTCCAAGGAAGTATGAACTGTAGATCACCCAAATATATATTGACAAATTTTCGGTAATATATTGCCCAAAGCCGTTTAGGAGAAAAATTAAAAGTGGGAAGATTGTATTGCACCAATCTTCTAAGTATCGCGAAGAGGCTTGCCTTAAAAATCAGCGTTCTGAATCCTGACATTCAGTTGGGATTGAATGCCGACCCGAGGCTCCAATGGAAAATACACGACAATTTAAATCTACTATTATTATCTACTAATTAATTCATCACATTGTTTTTAACATTTAACTTAAATTCAAAACAGACCGTAAGATTGCTAGTCCTTTTTAAGTTGTGGGTGGGACTGATAGCTGTGTACGCACACCTGCAATTGTAACTTCCCGTCCCCGTAAGAGGGGCGTACACTAGTCCAAGTAAAATACCCATCTCTCTCTCCCTCTCTCTCCATTAGTCATAACTATTGTCCCTATTTGGCATTTACACTCGTAAGTAATAACAGATTATTGGCTCATTCGAATGGAAAAGGAACCTGATATCACAACGCCTTCTTTTTTCACTGATGGTCAGTTTGTCCAGTCGGTACCTCTTCTATTTTTAGACTCCCTTATTCCCAACAATTAAGGCTACCAACTATCAGCTGACTGGGTAGGAATTATACCTCTCTTATAACGAGGTAGAGGGCGAGTGATAAGACTCTTATCAATCACTGCGTGCGAACTTATTAGACAGGTGTGCTACTTAAACGTTTTTGTTTTTTTTTTTCTTTCTCCCCTGTCTTCTCTTTTTGCAACATGCTTTTTACAAATGCATACACTGGTATGCGTTTAAACGCTAAGGATCTTTCTGAACCTGAACTACAAAAAAAAAAAATATATATATATATATATAGTTTTCCCACATCAGTAGAAAAGTTTCACGGAAAACGATTAGATTGTTTTTAAAAAAATCGACACTAAGTGATTAACGAGTTTAAACAAGAAAAATAATATTAAAATTTGAATATATCTTGTCAGCAAACTATTTACCACCACTTAAACTATTTATTTCTTTATTTATGAAAGAAATTTTAGCTAAGTAAGCATGAGGTTGTGACGAAAATTGTTTGGGTGGGCTGTATCGTCAGTAGCACCCACAGGTCTGTTGGCTGAATAATACAATAATCAAATCAAATTAAATTTTTTTAAATCTTTCATTCCACGCAAAAAATATTTCCAACATAAACTTTTAAAATATTTATCAATAAACTTAATCCTGTGGCGAACATCAATCACATAATTTGAGCAATTATCAAAATCCAGTTAACTGCTTATGAACGAACTTGTTGAGTAACCCTAATAATATTTGGCATCTGATGAATCTAACTTGGTCAGTTTACGGAAATAAAATAAAAAAGCACAACCACTTTTAACCACTTGATTGGTAAATAAAATATCTAAGTTGATGGAACTGTAAAAAGAAAAACAAAGAATTATCGAGAAAAAACCTGACAATAGAAATATCTCTTCCAGACGATAAAATATACTGCAAATTATTCATCAATTTGTTTTATTTTTGTTGCTGGAGGTATGAATTTCTAAATTATTTAATACACAAATAAGAGCTGAAAAAACTGTATTTACTATTTCTCATATTTTATATGAATAAATTCATTTGAATGATTTAATTTCGAAATTAAATAGAGAAATCGGACAAGAAAAAAAAAAAACAAATCCAATATAGGGTCCTATACTTCAGGTCTTATGCGAAGCTAATCTAAGCTTCAATGATTATTTGAATTAGCAATCGTTTAACCATTGATTTATAGTCTTACCCAGTATCATCAAAGACTTTTTTTATTGTGAAACGTAATTTTTAAGATTAAACAAACTTTTTTTCCTAGTTTAAGTATTCTTTTTTTTTTTTTTTTTAAATTGTTCTATAGTGTATTTTTTTAACTATTAAAATGTGAATAATCGGTTTAATTTGCAATAAAAATAAACTTCTTCAAAATTGTAAAGAAGAGGAAAAAAGGCAAAACATGTGGAAGAAGATCGATTTTCTTCATGAGTTCACAGTTAAAAGCTAAAGTTCATAATTTTCAAGTATTAGAAACCAAATTTTAACGGCTATTTAATCTTCTTGGAAGAATGTAAACATCTCAACCATTCTTCCAAACGGTCAGTCTAGTGTGTCTTTTAGCTGAGTTCAAATTGTCATATTTTAGTCGGAAAAAGAGGCTAAGCAGTCGAAAGTGTGTCATAAAAATATTAGAAATGTAGGGCATCGAATTTTAGGGATTTTTACCAGACAAAGATTTTCGTAAATTAGTAAATTAAGTTTTTTGTTATTTCACCTCAACCAGTTTTGCGGCGGGGGACTAACGAAAAAGATTCAAGTTTTCATTTGTTTTTGTTTTACAACCAGAAAAAGAAAATTCAACTTAATCTCTTTTTTTTTTTTTTTTTTTTTTTTTTTTTTTTTTTCGGCTTCCGTACTTTAAAAATTAGCTTTTGGGTAGGCCTAAGAAGAAAGACCCAAAAACAAACATGTAATCAAATATTTCTGCTAGGCTGATACGCACACAAATGATGTAATTAATATACTAAAAAAAAAAAAAAGATGAATATTATGAATCAAAGCAATACCCCCCCTCCTTTTCCAAAAAGAGGTAACTTTCTCAAAGAAATTATTTGGTGAGGTGGATCGTTGCTTTGAGCCTTCTTTTCCCCTCCCGATCCACCATTTTTATGCATCATGTCAAGACTAAAACTTCTGAATGAAAATTTTGTTTACAAAAAGAAAGAAAAGAAATGGAGGAGTTTGGGGAGGGGGAGAAACAACAAAAACATCGTCAACATGTCTTTATCCAAATGGAAAGGAAGTATCATATTTATCTGGAAAAAGAAGTGCCCCCCCCAAAAAAATGAAGAAGGGTTTTCAAATCAACTAGCTAGTTTTCAGGGTAAAAATGTTGCCGTGGGCGAATCAGGGTAATCCTCCATATAAGCAAATAGACTTTTCTTGTTTCTCATGGAAAAAAAGTGGAAAGAAAGTCTGAAGAAAAAAATGTGGTGGGTAGGGATTTGAATAATGTTAATATGCAAAGATGGCAAGTAAAAGCTGACAGGAATTGATTGAAATGCAATTTAAGTTGATCAGGAAAAGAAGGAAAAAATATCATCATCGTCATCATAATTATTATTATGCCGACTGCTGGTTTAGGAGACAGCTTTAAAAAAAAGATTAAATATAAAGATAATCTTCGTTTTCCTTTATCCCAAAGAATTCTTTAGAGAGCAACAGTTACATGGTTTAGGTGTGAATTTTAATTGCTCCAAGTGCTGATAATCAATTGTTTGAAAATGACTATATTTTACCCTCATAATCGGCAGCTATAAAGATGGCGAGACTGTACTGCAACAAAATTTTTTACACTTCTTTTACACGTCCATTTTAATTTCAAATTTCAAATTTTCAAAATCCACTCATTTTACTTTTTCGTGATTTTAAAACTCTTATTGGTTTTGTATTTGTGTGACTAAAGTAAAATTACTGAATTTACCATATATATATATATATATATATATATATATATAATGCTCATTTAGAAATAAGTCTTTTGTGATCTTTAAAAAGGTGTTATTGTTGCTTTTAAAATTATCAAAATTCGTAATACTTCCGTGCGAATGGTCCGGGAGACCGGGGTTCAATCCCAGGTCGAGTCATACCAAAGACTTTTTTTTTTAAATGGTACTTGATACCTCATTGCATTATAATGTACGGATCAAGGGTAAAGTATAGCAATCCAAGGAAAGGAGTAACACCCTCCCCTACACCTCGAAAAGTGGGGGCTTCGAGTTGCCCTCGACTACAGTTGCCAACTTTACTTTTACTTGCTTCCCTCAGGCACGCGCACACACACACACACACACACACACACACACACACACACACCTATATGTGGAGGCGCTCGTGGTGGAATGGTTAGCGTCGTAGGAAATGGACACGGCGACCAGAGTTCAAAAGGTATGCATCCAGCTATTCTCAATAGAGCAGACTGGGCTCTTTAACCAAGGTACAGCAAGTCGGATGGAAGGAAAATTCTGAATTCAAACCTATCAAACTTCGCTTGAAGATTAACCTTTGTGTCACATCCAGTTCGTACGGAGGAGTTGGTAAACACACGCACACACACATACATATGAAATACATCATAGTCAGTATGAAATGAAAGAAACTTGCGCTAAGTGTGTATATATATATATATATATATATACATACTCATGCACACATACTCGAAATACATAAATGTCACGACTATTCTGAGGCATAGAAATTAAAGAAATTTGCGCTAATTATATATATATATATATATATAAAGTTGGCGACCGTTGTCGAGGGTGACCCGAAGGCTTCCTTTTTCAATAGCTCCCTCCCCAACACCGAGGTGTAGGGGAGGGCGCTACTCCTTTCCCTGGATTGCTACACTTTACCCTTGATCCTTACCTTATAATGCTGAGTGTTAAGCAAGACGGCATCAAGTACCATTTTTTGAGTCTTTGGTATGACTCGTCTTGGGATTGAAACCAAGTCTCCCGGATCATTGGCGAACACTTATTAAATGTAACAATAATGGACAGATAGAGAATAAAATCAAAGCTACTTACACTAGGTATATATATATATATATATATATATATACACACACACACACACTTTAAATGGGTTATATCTGCCGCATGAGGGAACTGATTTTTCATTAAAATTTACCTGTAAAAAGAAATTCGGGGCTGGTAGTTAGGAGTTAAGATAACAAATATCATTTACAGGAAAATCATCGTTTGCCCGCACGACTCTGCGGCACCAGACTGTAATGGAAAATTATGATAAATTACTTTCCGAGATTAAGAAAAGGAATCTTTTCCTGGTTATAAGTGTATGAATAAACCTATAAAAAGCTTTATTTACTTGGATTCCTCTCAACACTACGTACAAAATATTACGTGAAAGCATAAAGAATGCTAATTGTAAAGAATTCATTTTTTAAAGTCTATATTGAACAAGTAATATGTTTTCTTAATAAAAGCATAAACTATTTTTTGCTTTGCAAGCGCATCAGTTATCTGAATAAAAGAAATATTAATGATAGTAGGATCTTGCCAGAAAGCTGAAAAGTATGTGGAACATGAGAGTGACGATGGAACCAATTTTAGTTGGCGCACTTAGATGGAACTGTCCTCAAAGGCTTAGAAGAAAGACAAGGAGGAATTAGAAATCTAAAGAATCGATTCCATACAGATCACAGTATTATTTAGATCAGTTAGAATACTCCGAACAGTCCTGGAGATATGAGGAGACTTGCTGTCACTCAGACTCCAGTTAAAACTGATGTGAAAAACTCACATGGAATATAGCTATATAGAAAGTCAAACTTTTAGACGTCAGTAGCAAGATATAAATTCTTCATCTAAGGGATTAGTTTTATTTCTCTAGAATGAAATCATGCAAGACATAAATTAAGGGCTACTCAGTACATACCAATCAGGCCCTTATAAACCCATACTAGATGTTCTCTTTACAATATCTCTATTCTTTTATCAGAGGGTTCTCTTTTCTTTCCACCAGCAGAGAGTAGGGACCCTCAAAATCGTCTACTTATGTCAAATAGCTGACCTGCCCCACTGTCCTAGCTCGATATCAACCATTAAACAACAAGAATATAAATACATATTCTTTGTGCCTTATTCAAAGACGTTGTTTGGCAGTGACATCAATGCAGATTCTTGTATCAAGTTTGGTTTAGTGGAATCTATGACGCAAAGTTTTTTAGTCTTTCACGCAAAGTTAGAAAACTTGGAATATGTATATAGCATGTCAACCCATATGTTTAAAACTCAGTGAGGCCTCTCGATCAACTATAATCTCTCCTCTACCAAATCCCCAGCCCCACCTAGGCCACGTATGAATTATCAGTTATTACTTGAATCTGATGCAGATGTTTTGTGATCAGCATGTGTCAGTTTTCAGCACTGCTTCTGCTATTTGTCAACAGATATTTTCTCATATTAGCTGACAACACAAAGAACCCTATGTGAGCCAGATGGGAACTTGGTATCCCCTTTCCCCATTCACCTGATTCTACTTTCTACCTTTTTTTTTTTTCTTTTCTTACTCATTCCTAACTTCTGTAAAAGTCATTAGCTATTTCTTTGCAGAAAGATAAAAACACATTCTGTTTCTTTCTCCCTTATCATTTTTTTAAAATTCTTTTTAATAATCAGAAGCTAATCAAGAGTTATATATATATATATATATATATATATATATATATATATATATATATATCAAAGAAAAAGAATAAAAAGGTCTTTAGTCTAGGACAACGTATATGGAGTTAGGATATTTACCCTCTAATATTAATCAATAAAACAACGTAAGTTGTCCCATTATTTGTTTTACTGACCTGGCAATTCTTTTTAATTAAATTATTTTGAATTGAATTTTATTTTATTTTATTTCCTCTTGATGGAAACGTTCATCGTGCATTCTGCAACCATTTCTAAGTTGAAAGTAAATAAAAGAATTTAACATTTTAAAACTTGAGCTAATTTGCTCATATTATATTAGAAGCTAATTCTCTATTTCCTATTTATGCTGTTTGACGATTGTGGAGTGGGAAAATACCTGATCATTACGATCGAAACAAAAAATAAGATGGCGGTGTGTAAAAAATCTTGTCAAAAGGTTTATCCAGCAGCTTGAACCTAAGATGATTTTTTAATTTTGATTCTACTCATGCGAAAAACAATAAAATTGATAAGGATTCTATTTTAAAAACAATACTCAATTGGCTACTTCTTTCAGGCCATCTTAAGTTAAAAGCTTGACCTAATGTGAGAAAGTCAATCTACTTGTTATAATAGACTAAAATGTTTGCTCCCTTAAAAAGGTTCCCCCGCCGCCACTGCCTTTAAAGAACTGACACTTGGCCACTGACAGTAAAAACAATAGATTGTGTTTACCCTAGAGAGTTTCTCACCAACCCCAATTTAGTTTTAGGGTAGAATTTCCTATAGTAAAAGTACATTCTCCCTACCTTGAGTGCCAATTGATTGCCTTCCCTTATTTGGCTTTTGTTATTTCTGTTGGCTACTTTTTGTCCTCTTTTAGGAGTCTTTCTTGAGTTGTTGATGAGTGACACTTGTGGGCTTCTTTCTTTCTTCCTCAGCCCTAAAAAAATCCATTCTCCCCGCTGTCTTTTCTCTTTTTTAAAAAATTTGTTTGGAAGATAATTCTTCCTATTATCTTGTCACAGGATGATATGGCAGTGGGGATATTTTATTAAGGATTTTAAAAGATTAAATTCTTTGAGCTATTTCTCACATCTATTTACCTTACACTTAGAAATAGTCTTAAATATGTTTTATGCACTTTTTAAAGAGTTACATGGTGAAATATTTAAACTAATCCCTTCCTTGTCAATTTTAAAATAAGATTTTAACTTAATATGTAAGGTACTATTGAGTTTCTTTTTGTTGTTGTTAAACTTTACATGTGTATTTTGGCAGAAGTCTTTCATTAACACAAGTTTAACTAAAGAATATTTTTTTAACCTTTCTTGCTCACATACAAGAAAATGTCCCTGCTAATATTAGAGAGAGAGAGAGAGAGAGAGAGAGAGAGATCAATATATTTTTGAAACCTGTGATCTCAAGTGGGATCTATCAAACAATTTATTAAACAAATGTATAAAAAAATCTTGAATTCTTTATAGAGCTACTCTAATCGTGTTATGTGGGATATTTAAACTTTTAAAAATATATATTGACAATTCTAGCTTTTCTAATTTGCTGTCCACTGAATTTACTGCTACTTCACCGCTTACCTTTAGTAATTTTCCCGCACTAATGAAATACAATAAATTTGGTGGTAAGAGAAATAGGTACTTGTACAGGGATAGCCCGCTGAGAAAAATGTTTGTGGTAATGTACAATGACCGACCCTTCCGGACAAATACAAAGAAATTAAAAAAATATATATATGTATATTGCAATTTTCAACTAAAATATTTGTTTCCATAGGTTTCAGCGCTCAATATGTAAGTTGAGCAAAACTTAATGTGTTACTGGTAGAAAAGTGCTATTATATATTTTATACAGGTATAAATCCGTTTTAACATTACAACCATGGAGCAATTGGGTACTGTATTAATAACGAACAAAACAGTTTCTTTTAAAAGGTTAATTTACTCATTATCTGCTTTTAATATTTTGGGAGAGGGAGTATCCGTTGTTTTGTGGCTAAAGTGCTGGACTGCAACATTGTTGTAAGCAAGTTCGAACTCCAGTCGAATTAATACTCTTGGGAAAAGTATGACTCTCTTTATTCCTCCAGCTATGAGCTAAATCGCACCACTTTTGTTCTTTTACAATGATGGCTTTGATAACCCATGAAGGTTGATATGTCATTAATAAAAAGAACCAAACAAGAATTTTTGAATGTACCAGAAATACTTTAATTGTGTCAATAAGGTTAGGAATGTAGCTGAGGTCACGGTCATGCGAAAAGCGAACTCCTTAGTGTCTTAAACGTATTGTAATGAACGTCACATGGTCTTTGGAAAGGATTAAAGTATCTGTTCATCGTGAAAGCACCGATTCCCGTCAGATTATCTAAGTTAAGCAGCGATGGGACCGTTCAGTACTTAAGTAGCAGTATGTACTGTAAGCAACTTTTGAGCTGGAGATGCCAAAAGCTTAGTAAATAATAAATTATCAATTAAGCTTTTCTTAAATGTGGCATAAGGGCGGCGGAGAACGATGAACACAAAGGAACTAAGAGCATGACACCCCACCCTAAAAAATGGAATCTGGTTCTTGGGATGTTGACCCCTCGGCACTCCTTTTCCATTTCACCAAAGATGCCTCTGTAACTCTGAGGTCCGGGAGATTTTTCTCTTTACCCACGAGGTTAAATATAAATGTTATGGTCGTATGTTTTAAAATTCTCTCTTCAGACCCAAGCCAGCAATTTCTTCGTTTTCGTATTTCACTCATCATATTCCTTCAACGTGGCTTGGGAATTTTGGTAATTGATTGATTGATTAATTTTAGCGGTATGTTAACCCGTGTAGGCTTATTTTATGCCTAGAGGTTAGGGAATTGTGTTCATTGTACGTTCGTATTTATATTTTGTGTAGTTTTTCCTAAGAGGTTTTTTTTCTTTCTGCACTCAGTCCAATCGAATCTAACGGGTTACTGTGAATCTGGGAGTAATGGCAACGTAGGGGTACTTCACACATCAGGTGAAGTTTACTCTCATACTGGGGTGGGGAGTTTTACCCCTCTGCAGGGGATAGTCATTTATTCTAAAGATCGCCGCCAAGGCAATTTGGAACTTTATAAAATTTAATTCCTAGCTGTTGAAATATTTCAATTTGATTGACTTTTATTTCATTTTTTAAAAAAAGTCATTACAGTTATGTGTGTGTGTGTGTGTGTGTTTACCCACCTCCTCCCAAATCTGATCTAATTGTGATGTCAGCTACATTCCTTGTCGGACCCAAACGGTTAACATGTACCAGAAATTTTCTTACTTAATTCTAAACCCCATAGTAGGAAAATAGTTTTTTTTTTTTCTTATTTTGTTTTGTTTTCTATTATTAGCATTGGCTGATAAAAAAAAAACTTTTGAAAACTTAACTCAATTTTCTTTTCACTTTGAAAACAAAAAGGTTCTTGTCCTCTTTTTTTTTTTCTTTTTTTTTTTTTTAAACCACTTCCTTCTTTTGCAAGGTATTTGATCCCTACACCATCTTTGTGTGGATAGAGCTCACGGTCGGTCGTTATTTGCACTTTGTTTTTTACTTTATTTTTCCAATCATTTCCAATAAAAAAACAAGTAAAAAGTTTGGTTGTAAGCCAAAAGGAACAATTTCAACAGAACTTTCAAGAAACCTGGTATTAAATTCTCCAAAGTGTTTGCTAAGAAAGAGTTACTTTGTGTTGATTCCAGTGCCAAATGTCACAGACTGACGCCAGTCTTGGCAGACTGAAGAGTTTAAGTTTCTGGATAATTCAACATTTTCAAGAATGTGTGTTTGTAGGCAGATTAGTGGAAACTGTAGTAGTCTCATTCACTTGCTTAGGAGAGCCGTGATTAGAGCTATAGTATCTACCTTTTTTTTTCTTTTAAAAAGTTTGTGTGCTTTTTCTTATTAACTTCTCTACACTATTCATGATTAAATTTAGATTTGAATTCAAATGAAAGGGTCAGTCCCCACCACCTTGGTGTAGTTGATATTTTAAAGAATTAGAAAAGATATTTTGCTTGCATAGATTAATAAATGATTTTTGAAATATTTAGTATACTGATGTTCAAACCAGGAGTACCATCATCAGTTGTTGCTGCTACTGTAATAAGGCAATGTTACAGGCCGAACTGGTGAAAATACCACAACTTCTCATATCTCATTCACATGTGGTTTCTATTTCTTTGTAGTTTCTTATATTCCTTTTCTCTCTCTTTCTCTCTTTCCTTCCTGTCTTTGTGTGTCCATAAAATGACTATTGTTTTCACTCAAAAAGTTTCCTATACTGTTTCCTTTACTCCCCTCCTTCTAAGTGTGTGTGTGTGTGTATGTGTATATATATATATATATATATATATATATATATATAGCACTGACACAACTGTTCAACTGCCCCCTTCCTCTTTGAGTTGTTAAGATACATTGTATTCAAGGGGCATAGTTCATCAAATTTCAATTGGATAGAGAGGGCTGCTATTTTGATTGGTGTTAGATTTAAAGTCATCACTTGTAGACAATTCTTCAGTATGACCAGACCTCAAGCAGTAGTTCCTTCACATCTTTAGCAGGTGTAACTTATCTGCTGGATCTTAAAAAAAAAAAAAGCATCAGTTGCTTTTACATTTTATTATTATTATTGCTGTGTCTGTCATTGAATTGAATTATGGTCCTGCTTAAACAGGAAAGCCTCCAAGAGATTTACTTGACTAACTTCAAACAGAAGGGTATGCCATTTTTGCTACCACCGAAGGCTCTACCTGAACTAGGTAAAGTTACATTTCTTTCATGACTAATCTATTTTATGTTTATTTTTTATCTAGTGTTAAAAAACAACTTGAAAAGCATCAATTTAGTCATGCACTGGTTACAATGAAGATAAGTGTCTTTAAATTGTCCCTCTTTATTACACACACACACACACACACACATCTAAATGGCATTAATCTCTCTCTCTTTCTCTTATATATATATTTTTGTGCATATCAAATGTTTTCATGTGCTACCCTAGAATATTAGTTCTTAGTTTTTTAAAAAATCACTGACACTATATATTTTTTCTTTTTGCTGTTAATTTCAGATTTTTTCTGATGAAAATATGAAAAGTTAAATATCTTTTAGCTTAAGCATTTGTTACTACTGACAGGATATTTTTTTAAGTTTTAAATGTTGAAGAATCTTTTATAAACTTAAGTCTCTAGTCAAGAATCAATGTTTCATTTTTCTTAAATCAATTATATTTGTATTAATGTATAAGAAGTGTAAGCAAGATCAATTATTTTTGGTAGTAGATGAAGAATTCTTAAAAAACAAAAAAATTAGGATTTTGTTTACTGCCCAGTAACCTGAAAGAATGGGTATATTGGTGTGGAAGATAGGGGGTTAAACCAAAAGCAATCAGAACCATTTAGGTATTTTAGTTAAACTACAATGGAGAAGGTAGTTGTAGTTGTAAGAGCAGCTACTTTTTTTTCTATTTTCAATTTTTTAAATATTCATATTCTTCTCTTTAAATTTTTTTTTTTATTCTTGTGGTGGAAATGGCTAGTAAGCTAATCTTACTGAACAATTAAGATAAAGAGTTTGATTCTTACTGGCTATCCCATACTTTTTTGGTCTTGTGCCAAATCTAAGCTGAAATTAGCTGTGTGTGTGTGTGTGTGTGTGATGTAGTTTAATAGCTATTAAGATAGACTCTCAGACCAGTGAGTTCATATTTCAATGGGGACTTTTAGCCTTGTCCTAAGCTTAGCTTAGTAAATGATTCTTCTGGGAAAAGTTTTAAGGATTGTGTTCACTTTTATAGAATTAACTTTTCTTTTACGTTCCTAATCAGTTATATATATAACATTGAGCTGAAAACATTTTGATGTAGAATAAATAAACTGACAACTTCTAACCATCGATTTTTTTTAAAAGACTATTTTATGTGACAAGCAAACATGTAAAATGACAATCATATTCATTTTCAGCAACGGCAGTTATTCTGTTTCAACCCTTTAGGAAACAAAACAATTTGAGCTATAAGTAAATATAACTCTGTGTGTGTGTGTGTATATATATATATATATAAACATAGAGAGAGAGAGAGAGAGAGAATATATGTGTTAGAGATGTATGATTAACTGGATTCTCGGAAGAGATCTGAATGTTAACAATAAAAAGTGGATGATGAACTTGTTCAAATTTTAATATCAAGTGAACTGTCAAATCATTCACACTTTGCTGATAAGGAAGAAAAAAGTCAGCTAATTTAAGAATATAATGGAATTATAAACATAACCTGTAATCAGTTTTTAGACTATTTAGTTGTTGTTTTTTTTTTTTTTTGTTTTGTTTTTTTTAATTCAAAATCATTGTTTCAAAATAGTCAGTTTCTCACCCCTTCTGGACATTTCTCTTGCTATTTATAAAAAATGTAACTTTTTTTAATCACCTTTTAAAAATTATTAATTGGAATATTTGATACTGTGAACATTTTTTTGTTAAATTAATTTTTTTTTTCTGGTTGAAGAGAGAGAAAGGGGGCAAATAATACATTGTTCAAGCAGGTGTTCTCCCCACCCCTTGCTACAATCTATTTTTTCCCCTCACTCTTTTCTAATCTCTGATAATTATATTGAAGGTGCAATATAGATAATTTCAATTATTACTAAAGGACATTTTCTTATCCTTTTTTTTCTTTTTTTTTTTTTTTTTTTTTGCTGAGGAGTGCTTCAATGATTAAGAGATCTTTAGTTGAGATAAATTTAAAAAAAGGGAAGAGCTCATTAACCAATACAGAGGATTTTTTTTTCTAATTTAATGGAAGGTCAAAGCAGACACTTGAATGTGCGGAAAAAACTGCAACTAACTGAGAGATAAGAAAATGTTTTCATTTACCTTACATTTTCACTTTTAATCTTCCCCCCCGACCACCCCAAAAAGAATTTTTATTGAGGTGAAAACCTTAGAACCACATTGCTTATAAAGAAGCCATACTTTATTTTGTGTTGAGAGATAAATTTGATCCCTTCAAAAAGAATATTTTAAAACTCTCTATTCACTAAGACAAAGTTCATTCCTCATTATAATTACTTGGCATATTCAATTTTTTTTTTAATTCTTTTTTGGATGAAAATATTTTTGCCTGACTAAAAGATAATTTTGTTAATTCCAAGAAAAGATAAAATTCCTTGCATTCAAACCTTATGAATAACATTTTATAATAAGTTCTGAATATGGAGATGAAAAATTTATTGTTGAATTTTTAGATTTAATTTATTTTCATTTATCTATTTTATTTATTCCTTTTTTTTTTTTATTTATTTATTTTTTTTATCTGGTGGGTGTTGGGATTTCTTTGGTAAACAACTGTACATTCATGTTGATATCATTGCATAATCAGCTGTTTACAGGAATTTTCTTTTTAACCAAAAAAAAAAATTGCTTTAAAATACAATCAATAATAGGAGTTTGGGATTTGAGTTAGATTAGTGAAATAAATGTCCTTATGTAAAAAAAAAAAACAACTGCTACCTTTATTCATTTAAGTACAAAGGAAATACATTAATTAATAGAGGCTTATATTAATATTGTGTTTGCCAATGGTCCAGGAGCCCTGGGTTCAATCCCAGGTCGAGTCACACCAAAGACTCAAAAAATGGTACTTGATTCCACCTTGCTTAACACTCAGCATTATAAGGTAAGGATCAAGGGTAAAATGGAGCAATCCAGGGAATGGAACAGTGCCCTCCCTTACACCTCGGTGTGGTAGCTATTGAAAAGAGAGCCTTTGGGTCACCCTTGACTAAGGTTGCCAACTTACCTTTTTTATATTATAAATGATAACTGTTACTTAGATTCCAAAACATTATGTTGTCTGATAATTGTTACATTTTAGTGTATGGAATATATATATAATATATATATATATATATATATATATATATATATATATATATATATATATATATATATATATTCCATACACTAAAATGTAACTATATATATATATATCTATATATAGTACTGTATTTGATATTTTTAACAAATTTATTTTTGCATTCCAATTTTTCATATTCCTTTTATTTACTTAGGGCATTTTAATTGTTTTCCATACAAGGTATAATTCCAAATTTTTTCAAATTTTTATCATTTTCTTTTCTTTTATGAGATAGCTGATTACTTTCACAAGGTAATTATTCTAAAGGCTCTTGTTTAGAAATTAGTCATGATTACATTCAAACCTTTACAAATTATTTTACTGGGGCTGGGGAATACACCAACTGCACCTCTGTCGAGGGATAAGACCCTCCTAATGAGTGTCCTGGATATAACACTAAACAATCTCATGGTGAGGTTCCAGTGATGCTGAACATTTGGGGAATGTGGAGCACCCCTTCATTGCGATTGCTCACAGGTCCACTCTGACCCTGAAGTGGTAGCACCTGATAGGGCCCTATCTATGGGTTAAATAGAACTAAACTGCATACTTATGAATTGTTTGAAATAAAAAATTTTGACTAAACTGAATAGCTTGAAATAGAAATGTTTTTAACAATTAAACTGTGTACTTATGCAAAACTGAATTTTTTGATATGGGAATGTTTTTGACATTGAAACTGTACTTATGCTAAACTGAATTGTTTAATATAGAACTGTTTTGACATTTAACTGTGTATAAACCAAATCTATACTTATACTAAACTGAATAGCTTGAAATAGAAATGTTTTTGACAATGAAACTGTACTCATGCTAAACTGAATTGTTTGAAATAGAACTGATTATTTGTATAAAAATAGATTTGGCATTAAATAATCTACAAAGGTTGATATGCCATAAAAACCAACCAACTTTACAAATCATTGAAATTTTTATATTACGACCCATATATATATATATATATATATATGTATACATATATGAAAGTAAATATGAATCTAAATCCGACTTTATGAAGAAAGCAGAAAAATAGAATAATCCAAGTAGGTGAATTCATTGGGATATAAAGTCAGTGTTAAACGTTTTGGTTTCGATAACCTTCATCAATACTTTGATATGAGATTTGTTCACACAGTGATGGATGCTTGTCGAGACAACAGGAGCAAATAAAATGTCTACAATGAAAAAATACAAACATGCACATAGCGTTCTTGATATATATATATATATATATAACAATCATAATTAGATAGAAAGATAATATTTTTAGCTATTGAAAATTTAAGAAATATATTAGAAATATCAATTTTGAATATAAATTTTATATATATTTTTTTATAGTTTGTAAAGAATCTGTTAATATCATTAGTTATTTTGTGAAATTATTTTTCAAACTATAAATAGATAAAACTTTGTCATAAAGCATAATATTCAGTCAATAATTTTATTGGTACTTCTGTTATATTCTTGAAATATAATCTATTGTAAACAATTTCCACCTTGAGCACTTTGATATGTTCTTGTACCTGATTTTTCAAATCCAAAAGTAAATGCATTGATTTATTGGTAGAAGTTTATATTGATAATAAAAATGAAAGATGTTATTTAGATTCCAGAACCTTTGTTCTATTTACATTAATCTATGAAATATATATGTAAATACAATTATCAGGCAAAGGTATTATGATATTCTATTAACAATAAAAAAATCTTTTAAATAATTCATAATATCAAGTAATATTTTCATTATTAGAAACCTCCTAACCCACCAGAAAAGAGTGACATTTTAACCTTTTCTTTATCAATTAGCATGGGGAGCCTTCCAAAAATAATGTAAAACATTCCATCCCATCTGTAGCATCTAAGATGTAATATAACAATGGTTTGAATGTCTTTTAAAAAGAACAAAGGTGACTATTGGGTTAATTTCCCACAGTAAAACCGAAGGAAACTTTATCCATACAATATCAATTTTAGCAGACTTGATTGGGGCAAGATTTTTCTACTGGTAGTTGAGGTAACAATCAATGTTTGAACTGATTAACCATTCGATTTCGATCATAGATTCATTTTTCCCATTTCGTGGCCTATAATTTTAATTGAATTTATAGGTTCAGTTAATCCAGGTTTTCCACTTTCTAATAACATGATTTAAAAGTGACATCAAGTTAGTTTTTATTAGTTTTATCTTGTTTTTCCTGAGTTACTGATAATATAGTTTACTGTTTTGTCTTTGTCAAAAAAATAAAAATTGGTGAATTAAAACTGACAAGGATGAGATTTTGTGGATATATATTAATGAAATGAGATGTGCATATATAAATCATTGCCAAATGAACAATTTTTAAAAATATAAATTCAACCAAGCAAGAAGAGTAAAAAAAAAAATGTTTCTTTATTGTGGCATTGATTTTAAGATTGTGTAACTTCTATTAAAAAAAAAAATAAATCATTGCCAAATGAACAATTTTTATAAATGTATATTCAACCAAGCAAGAAGAGTTAAGAAAAAAAAGTGTTTCTTTATTAGGGCACTGATTTTAAGATTGTGTAACTTCTATTAAAAAAAAAACAATACAATTAGGGAGAAAGTAAGCATCAAGAAAATAAGTCAAGAACTTTACGAATCAGAGGGGGGGTAGGAAGAAACTTGAGAATAAATATTTGGTTGACTAATTCTAAATTGTCTTAGTGATTTTTTTTAACACTCATTTATGCAAAATAGTTTTATCATTTAAGTTCTCACATAAGCTGGAAAAGTGAGAATTGTGTAATGATAGTAGTAATAGTATCATTACCTACAATATTGCTTAAAATTCTCATTGCTATCTAAGTGTGTGTGTGTGTGTATGTATATATATATATATATATATATATATATATATATATATAATATAAAGTTCTCTGTCTGATGATCACATAGGTAAAAACCTTAGTCACTTAGTACCATCAATTTTATCTATATTATCCTGATTTAGATCTGCATCTGCTCTATCACCAATATTGATCACTTTTTATTGTAAATATAGCAAATTACATTATCAATTACATACCGATAACCAATCAAAGATAGCACATAATATCAAAACTGTTTTTAGATCAATAAATTTAAAATAACTTAACTCAATTAATAAAGCTGATTTTGGTCTAATTTGCAACTAAATGATAATATTTTTTTTTTGTCTTCACTCATATTGAACATCATTTTTAATCATTCACATTCTCAATTTCATGGAAATAACAGTAAAATACAGAATCTTTCACTCTTTCGTGAATAGAAGCATCAACTTCATTATGAACTGCTACTACTACAGGATTTCAAAGGTTCTTCTCATTTTCTAATTATTATTATTATTATTTGTAGTAGTGGTGGCAGTAGTAAGCTAAAATATTGTATTTTTATGTATTTATTTTAAGGGATATATGTGAATGAATTTAGTTTCATCTTCAAACAATTTGGATATATCTGTAAACCCCTAGCCCTCCCTATTCCTGGTAAAAGTACTTATTTCTTTGCTTACTTACCAGATAAACTTTCTCTCCAATGGAAAGCAACCACTCTAAAACTAGATCCAAGAACAAGAAAGCCCATGTGGCTTTCTAATCAACATCATCTCTTAACTTTCTTGGAAGTTACATCCCCCTATTTCTCTCTCCTTCCTATTTTAGCATCTAGCCAGCACTTGTACAACTGGGATTAAAGCATAAAAAATGAAATTCAAACCAATAAGTTATGCTTGATACAATTGATATTCATTCGTTTTTTTTTTTGTTGTTTTTTTGTTTTTTTTTTGTTACTGTAGGTCGATTCTTTGAACCATAAGCAATGACCCTGAGACTTGAAGACATTTGCCAAGTTTATTCTTGCCACCACAATCTAATTAGCAGAATTGCATAAAACATTCACAAAACAATTAAACAAGTTTTAATCCATATAATTGATCATTTTCTTGATCACTTTTTATGAGAGGAATTCTTATATCGCTAATTTTATTTTCATATGCACTGATTTCCAGAGAAGAATAAGGAAAAATAGCATTAGTTCCTTGTAAAATGTGTGTGTGTATATATATATATATATATATATATATATATATATATATAAAACCTGTTTCTAAATTTAATGATGATATTGATAAATAGGTTATATATTGACTAATCTTGGACTTTCTCCATCAGACAAGAGGAAATACATAAAAAAGATCCAAGATACCCTCTAACTTCATCTGCATAGATATAGCAATCCCATAGAGTGACAACCATCCAACAAAGTCTGCTGGTATTGTGAGATACTGCTGGGACACTCATTAGGTAATGATGCTTCAGTCCTGAAACCATGCCTGAGCCCAGAGTCATCATATGAAATATATATATTACTAAAATCCTTGTATGTAACTGTAAAAAAAAGGCACATCATAACAAGATTTTATAAGAGCAATATACTTAAAATGCTCTAATTTAGATAAAAATAATTTTTTATTAAAATTACAATTTAATTTTTTTTATCTTTGTTTATACGGAACATAATTTTTATCACCCAAATTTGATTTAACTGACATAGTAATGAAATGCTAATTCACTCCTCCTTTTTAAATGAAATTTCCATGATTATATGATTATAATCATGGACAATTGGTAAGATATGAACCCAAAATGTTTCTAGATCATTTAGTAATAATATCTGAAAGTTGTTTCAGTTTAAAGTTAGTATAAATAAATAGGCTATATAGTAATACATAACATTAAGTTGTTCTGTCACTAAATCCAGTTATCTGGAGCTATTGTATATATCAACTGCATCTCTGTAGAGAGATAAGACCCATCCCCAATGAATGTGCTGGATATGACACTAGACCATCAGATAGTGAGGCTCCAGTCCTGGAGCTTTGGTCAATATGGAGTTAGGATCCAAGCTATGCATCAAGTAGAAATATTCAATCATTTTCTATACTCAAAACCATTTAACAGAGTGCAAACAAATAATCTGACTCATTCAAAACTATTTGTATAAACAGAATTTGGCATTAGATAATCGATATGCCATAAAACCCAGCCAACCAAATCACCTATGGCTAATGTCTATGAAGGCTAAGTATATTTTAGTCAAAAATTAATATAATTTGAGAACCTAACAAAAGAGAACAATTAAGAAAGCAGTATAAATTTTATTGTCAGTAAGTGTTTAAAGGCAGTCAAATTTGACACATTAAAAGAATAGATTACATTTGAGCTAATCAAATCAATGTTGGTCTAAGCCTCTAATCAACAAGGCTAAAAACTTGTCAGGAACAAATAAAATTGAATTAATCATTGTCTTTCATTTCTTTAGTAGCCAGATTTTTGGCTTAGAGTGTACATAGGATTGTGCTTTCCTTCAAGTAATGTGTTATAACTGCTTGACATGTTTATTCCTTTTCAAGCCCCTTACCTCTTCAATTCTTGTCTCTATAAAGGGAGGAAAGCTTGAAATATTACTGTATTTCCACTCAAAACTAAACCTAATGTTTTTAATATTTCTTATTTATTCTACCTGTTTGGCTATAAATCTCCCTCTTTTCCCCTCGTCATTGTAGCTTTGCTTGTATGAAACAAGGAAATGAAAGAAAAAGAAAAAATATCTCAAAACAGAGAGAACATAACCAGTCGAGCCGGGATGGATCAAGAAAATAAAACTTTGAAAAAAAAAAAAATACAAAATTTCAGCTCATCATAAATAAGAACCTTTATGACAAATTGAAATTTTTGCTTCCCAAGGATTGCCTTTCAGATATATTACTTTTGATTTCTTTTTTTTTATATTATTATTATTATATTATGAATTTCTTTGGTCGTAATTTTCCTACCTATTTTTTTTTTTATTCTTATAAGAATATGTGACAGATGTTTCCCTATTCAGCTTCTTGTCCATACTAAACAGCATGATAGCATTAAGTCATAAGCAAACAATAAACTTGCCCCAAGGTAGACAAAATAATTCCACAAATGCCTTCAGATCACTGCATGTTACCAGCCAGGAATCTCAACTGACCAATTTGTTTCAGATTGATCGATGCACAGAAACAGGTAAACTATACCGTAGATCAGTTAATAACACTGTTTCCAAGTCATAAATTGATACCCTGGGACATTCTTCCCTCATATCAGGATTATTACGATTACTTTTTTGTTTGCTTTCTATTTCTTCTCAATATATTTTGCCTCCTTATTTATTTTTAAAAAGGAGCAATTTATTTTCTTTTTCTTTTTATCACCTTTGTGTATTGCACAACCAAAGTTCAATATATTACATGCAAAACTCTCCTTATAGGACTTCTATACCAGAGACATCTAATAACACTTTCTTTTCCATTAGTGAAAGTACAATAAATAAAATGTTTAATTATATAAGTAGTGGATAATGTTTCACAAATCTTTTTTTATTTGTTTATTTTAACCAAGAGAAAAGCTCAGTTATCCATTTCTTATTCATTTAGAAATAATGTTCTAATTCTTAATGAGATTAATAGCTTTTTGGCTTTTCAAGAGGTTTTTTTATTAATTGAAGTAGAAAAATTGCAACCATCAAGAAATTAGTAGTTTGCTATTCCTAAATAATACAATCAATAGAATATTACTAATATTCTCAGAATATTTGTGTGTGTGTGTGCACACGCACATATATATATATATATATATATATATATATATATATATACTTTCATTTATACCATAAAATAAGATTGGTGATTTTATAATGAAGGTTTAAAGCACTCAATATAAAAAACATTGGCTTAATAATGTTTTGTTTGTTTGTGTGACCTTAAGCCAAGAAAGACTTCACAATCCCATCATAACGAGATCCTTATTGAGCAATCTACTTAAAATTCTCTTGGACAATAAAACAATTTCCTGTTCAATTTGTAATTGAATGATAATTTTGTGGACTATGTATTTGTGATGTGTGTAATCTTTTTAATCATTCAGATTTCCCATTTAACAGAGGTAACTATATAATTGGAATACTTCCCCTCTTCCTAAATAGAAGTATCAATATCATTATGGACAGCAATTATAATGAAAACTTAACGAATTCACAGGTTGTCTTGTGGGTTCAAGGCTCTTAAGTCTGCAGTGAGGATTTGAAAAAAAAAATGATTAAAATTTTTTACTTATGATTTAAAAATGATTCTCTCCCCCCCCATAAAACTTTAGACTTATGATACTCTACTCCTCCTCCCATTGTTATATTCATTGATATATATATATTTTTTAATTTGTATAAAACCCTTTCAAAAGCTTTACAATAACTAACTCACATACTTTTCTGGTCATCACAAGCTGATTATTAAATTTCCTGAGAATTATCTTTCCATTATATTATCAAAATGTAATAGCTGAAACTATTATTTCTTTGTTTTTAAAGCCAATTTGTTTTTTAACAAATTTCAGAATTAAAAAAAAAACTTGTCTGCTTTTGTAATTAACATAAATGTAATTAAATATTAACTAATTATTCATATAAATGCATAACAGAGGTAAGTAAAATTTATTAAGTACGTCAACACTTTCATTTATACTTAGAAACACATGTACCCAACAAATTTGAGCGGCAAAGTTGGCATTAAAAAAGTGATGGTTCTACTTTAGTGATAACTTTTAAACCCAATATTATATTATAATGACAAAGTTACAGGTTTTCTTGTAGTTTTCCACTAATTTTACCGCTATATATTCTACTCTAACAAACTAAATATTTGATTAAACAATGAACTTTTAAAAATGCTTGTCTTAAAATTATGCTATTGATTTTTGGCATTTAATCTATATTGCATGAATTGAAAAATCAAACAAAATAAGGTTGTTTCATTGATATGATTGCAGCAAAGTGGTAGAAGTGAGACACAATGTAGAATTTTGTCATTCATATCAAGCAGTGAAAACCAAGGAACTAGCTTAGTGCCTAAATACTCTATAAAAATAGGTAATAATGTGAATTAGGCATGAGTGAGGATATACTTGTTTCTTTCTTTACTGGTAAAGAAAAAAAAATTGAATTGGGGTTTTGGGAGTGATAAAATGGCACAGAGGGAAGATGAAGAAGTGCTGAATTTTCCATCTTCAAATGCCATTATTGATAAGAAATGGTGCTCATACCATGCTGGGATTACAAAACTTCTACAGTTCTACTTTATCAGCAGAGAAACAGCTGCAATTATGTGTGTGTAATATATATATATATATATATATATATATATATATATATATATATCACACACAAACATATGCGTATGTAAGGGGTGGTTATTTTTGTAAGCTCCCCCATATTGATTTATTTACATTTTATGTATTTGTTTCTGAAGACAGGGTCATCTGACCTGTTGTCTCTCTAATTGGGCCATAATCCTGTTTATTTTAGATTGTTATATCCATAAGTGTGACAACTGATCAGACTAGATAAGGCCTTAACTGTTGGTAGGGTTCAACATTATCTGAATAAAAGATGACTGTGTGATGGCATATCACCACCGAACCCACTTTTAACCATAACTAGCAAAAAGATATCAATTCACACCCCACCAACTTTTTTTATAACTGTTGAATACAAAAGACTTGAACTATCTTGTTCTTTCTTGAGTCTACCGTTTGTTTTCAGCACTGTTATCATTAAACCCTTACCTCTAAATTGAAGTGATGGGGTGAATTAAGAAACCCTGCTTCTTTTAAATCAGTAAACACTATATCCTCATTAATGAAAGTAACATGATGAACAGCTCACTATAAATAAACTTACAGTGGGTTGAGTGTTCGCCAATAGTCCAGGAGACCTAGGTTCAATCCCAGGCCGCGTCATACTTTAAAAATGGTACTTGATACCTCCTTGCTTAACACTCAGCAATATTAGGTACATATCAAGGGCAAAGTGGAGCAATCCAGGGAAAAGAGTACCACCCTCTCCTAGACCTCGGTATAGTAGCTATTGAAAAGGGAGCCTTCTGGTCGCCAACTTTACTTTACTTAGGCTTTTTTAAAGAAGATTTTAGTTAGATGGGGATCTTAGGATGCATATATTTCAAGACTAAATGTTTTTCTCTCTCTCAATAAGTATATATATATATATATATAAAGTACTATTTTCTATGTAATATTTATTGCATATTCACAGTATCACTCACAGATAAGTACACTTAGCAATCTTTTTTATAAAAAGTAAATTTTTTTTTCTAAACCAAAGATAGTAGAATTTTATCATTTCTCGTGGAAGTAGTCAATCATGATGACAAAAGGTTTAAAAAAAAAAAAGACTTATCCTGTAACCTAGTCTTAGTCATAGAAGTAGTTTGTCTGGAAGGAATCCATACCTCTCCAGGTTTGGTTTGGATTCAGTTTTCCTTCTAGACTGGTTGCCATGCCATGGTTAAAAAGCCCAGTCTGCCCATAGTTAGAGGAGGAGTAGTTGTATTCATACCTCTCCCAAGGGTATTAGCGCTATGTGAAAGGCAAATAGCCACATTCAGGATTTGAACTTGCTAGCCAATTCCTATGATGATAATCATTATACCACAAGAGCCTTATATATATATATATATATATATATATATTAAAATAATTACATGACCATTTTGGAACATTCTCTTATTACACAAGTTGAAAAGAATCATGTCTGAAAAAAGGTCTTTTTCTTTTTTTTTCCTCTCTTTTACATTTTTGTTATATTGATATTAATTCTGGACTCTCTGGCTGTTAGTAGCAATCAACTGAGGATTCTAACTCTACATACAAAATTCTTTAATTTCTTTACACGTATATTTGAATATTACTTACTGGAAGATGCCATTGTCAGTGATGAAATTAGCACACACACATACAAAATGGATACTCATTTTATATTTTAAAAAAATTTTTGCATATTGGCTATTCATAAAGTAAGGAGATTCATTTCACTTGCAATTTAATACCATGTGTATCTGCACTCTAGGAAATTGCTGTATTTTGAAATATGGACATTCCATTATTTCTGGATTGTATGCTTGTTCATACAGACAAGTTACTCGAAATACACTTGTATTATTCTCATTCTATTTCTCTCTCTCTCTCTCTCTCTCTCTTTTTTTTTTTTTTTAAATCCATTTATAGCTTAAGATATATAGAAGGAAGCACAAAAAGCTTTGAACAATTTGTTTTGTTTTTCACTATTTTCCATTTAATCAATCCAATATTAGATCTATTTAATCTTTAGGCTACATTAGATTTTTTTTTGTTTTCTAAAGTCAGCTTCAGTAGGATTTGGTTTCAACTTTTATGGGTTATTTAATGCCATTCTTTTAGAAGTACAGCCGTGATACTATTTAAGCCAGAGGATAAGGGGGTTTATACCTTTCTCAAGGTAAAATGAATGATTTGAGTTTGAACTTACTTTGAGGCAGCAGTCCAAGTGGGGGAGTCCTTCTGGTGTAATATACCAGAAGAACTCCTTCACTCAATATAAGAATTGAAAATAAAAGTACTGTTTTGCATTCAATTTTCTTGAGTGAAAGTAATATATATATATATATAGGTCAACTTTAAGGCAATAAATTGGGCATTTAAAGTTAAAACAAAATTATATAAAACCATCTCTTGGCTTAAAAATTAATTCTATAAATTTTGTGATTATAAATCAAGGGTCAAATATATATGGAAAAGCAGTTTTATAAGCTTCTGATTCATTTTTAAATTCTAATCTTTGTTAATATTTCTAGGCAAAACAAAGTCCATCATCTTCAACAAAAAACAAAACAGTGCAGATAATTTGTTTAGATAGTTTATAGACAAGTCAAGTAAATTTATCTTAAATGATGAATTAAGAAAGTTTAGTCAAATTGAAAATAATTGATTGCCAATAGAATAGAAATTGTCTTAAAATACAGAGAATCCAAAAGTGAGAAAGTCAAAGAATATATCTTAAAACATTTAGTGGTTTAAACAGGGCAGAAAATGAGTGGAACAATGCCAAGCAATATTGTAAGCTAGTTTGGTTGGCAGTTCCATCAGCTGTAACAGCTGGAAACCACGATTCTTCATACCTACACACTACAGACAAAACAATATGCTGTTCTTTTAAACAAAATCTTGTTTAACTTCCTTTTTATTGAGATCCTTTCCCCAGTTTGATTGTCATCTGCGGCTGGTGAAAAGACTCACAGGACATCTGGTGCTGATGGAAGAAGCCAAAATGAGATCCTAGAAAAGATTCTTGTTTTATCAGAATCAATTATGATTTTTCTAGAGAGAAAAAAGGTCTATAAACATGAAGTTCATTGTGATATACAACTAAAAAAATAATGGTACATTTGCAGGATTTCAATTAGACAAACTCCAAAAACAGCATTAATGATGCCTAGCTGGTCCAAAAGCTTCAAGAATCCTACAGAAACTTTATTACATTCTCTTACACTTTTATGAACATTGATTAAATCATTAATTTTCTTTAAGATTATTTCCTTACCAATCAGCCCACTTATTCCAGTGAATTTTCCATTGATAAAAGCACCTCTGGAACTTTTTTATATATAGTCTGAAGCTGCACTGTTGTATTTCTTTAAATGCTCTCCTCACCCTCAAATTTTACTCTTGATATAAATTTTCTGTTTAGAAAATAAAAAAAATTCACTGAGCTAAGTTTAGTGAGTATGGAAGTTATTGAACTTGTACAATCCTGTTTGGCATATCAACCATTTTTGGATATTTAATGCCAAATCCTGTTTTTACATATATATTTAATATATGATTTGTAAATATGCTTTGTAGATACACACAGTTCAATGATCAAACAATTCTACTTTTAACAATTCAATTTATCATAAGTCAACAAAGTTAAATGGTACCATTTAATTGAATTGTCAGTGATACATAGGTATCACTGACAATTCAATTAAACATCAGTCATTTGTTTATACACAATTAAATGATCAAACAGTTCTATTACAGGTAATTCAACTTAGCAGAAATCATTTGTTTGCATTCAGTTTAATTGTCAAATTTGACTAGTTCTATTTGTCTTATAGATAGGACCCTATCAGGTGCTACCACTCTGGGTCAGAGTGGACGTGGAAGCAATGGCAATGAAGAGTTACTCCACATTGCCTAAAGATTCAGCATTACTGGAGCCTTAGCATCAGATTGTTTAATGTCATATCCAGGACACATGTTGTGGGGGGGGGTCTTACTCCTCTGCAAAGATGCAGTCAGTGTATTCTGCAGCCTCAGCCAAATGGGCTTTTGTACAATCCTTTGTTTTGCCCGAAAATACCGGGGAGAATTGATCAAAATTGGCTTCATTTTTTTTTTTTTCAAATTGGCATTGACTTGTTTAAAAATGACTTTATTATATAAGTTGTTCAGCTAGACTCATGTCTTCATTTAAATCTAAAGTTTCAATCTTAATGCATTTTGATTACACCTCATATGTTAAAGAAACCTACAAGATTAATTGACTACCTACCACTCAAAGCCAATACATATATTTAGGATGACCTATACAGAAGAAGCAAAAAGGACGAGTCAAAAAAAATTGTAAATGGCTCCTTGCTGATAATCTTCTAAATCTTCCTAACTAGTAGAAACATAACTCTAAATTATCCACAGGAAACCTGTTATGAAAATCCAAACTGGGGAACGTCTTTTCCTTCTTCACCCCATACACCAAGAAATACAAACTACAACAGAAATTACACATATTTTCTTTATGCCTTTAAATATACAAGACACAATTTTTCACCCTGCCTCACATTCTGTCGGCATACCTCTACCTCTTCTTACTAGTGACTACCTGAATTCAGTACAGAGTGACTGAGAACATTTTTTTTTAAATAACATTTCAGTTTATCTGTTTGGTCAAAAAGAGGAGATATCTTCTATATTCCATCTCTTGTGTTGAAAGATACAGAGACGACATAATATTGTTGTGGTTCTTTTGCTTCATTTATAAATAAAGCAGAGGTTAGAATATACTGACTCTATCTCCTGCAGAGGGACGAGGCTCTCTAAGCATGCAAAAAAGGATGTCCTGGGTATGACACTAAGCTGTATCTGATAATCCGGTTTCAGTAACCCGTCATTGCCATTACTTCCAGGTTCACTCTAACCTCGAGTAAGTAAGAGTAAAGTTAGCGACCATAGTCGAGGGTGACCCGAAGGCTCCCTTTTCGATAGCTACTACACCAAGGTGTAGGGGAGGGCGCTACTCCATTCCCAGGATTGCTCCACTTTACCCTTGAACCGTACCTTATAATGCTGAGTGTTAAGCAAGGTGGTATCAAGTACCATTTTTAAAGTCTTTGGTATGACTCGACCTGGGATTGAAACCATGTCTCCCGGGCCATTGGCGAACACTCTAACCGCTGGGCCAATGTCCCGATGGGTTAAATAGATCTACTTGCAAATTATTTGTATTAAATGTGTGAGTACCTGACATGTAAAAAACTCTTCAGAATCTACATAGAAAATATAAATATAAACATGCAATGTATGGGATTCCCTAACCTCTTGGCATGAAATCACTCAAGACAAGTTGATATTAATGACATTTTTAGACATCTTTTGACGAGGTTCCTCACCTTTGGCTTTAATAATTGGCAATACTGAATATAGGGGATTGACCTATACATAAGAATATATATAGCTTTTAGTTCTTTATACAAAGAGATACATGCTAAAAAATGTCTTGTAGATCTATAAGAATAATTGTTTTGTTTTTCTTTTGTTTTGTTTTTTTTTAAATAGGGAATCTGTTGGGATTTTGTTATTTCTTATCATGAGAGACACACTAAAAATAAAAGGAAAATACTTTATTTTTTCTACTAATTCTGTTTTGTTTTTCCTGTCTGGTTTTAACTCTCTAATTAACTAAGCAACTAATATAACAGACTAAGTTCTTTTTGATTGCAGGTTTAAGGCAGTCTGTTTGTCTTCTTCTTCTTCTACATAACATGTGCTTCAATCTTTACGACGTTTAACTATTAGTTCGTGTCTGGCCGATCATTCTAGATAACATTATCTGCCTCTAAGGAATAATTTCTTATGTTCTCTCTGTTTGAAGATCTTTCTTGTAACCAGTTAGCTAAATCAGTGCTAGTGTATGAAAACTATGTTATTTCTATTTGAATGTGTCTTTAGGTTAGGAGGAAGGGTTATATTTATTTTCAACTATATTTCTCTTGTGTATTGGCACCGTCTCAGAAAAATATTTTCTCATTTTTCTATGAGGATTGATTTATCCTCTAAAAGAAAGTTAAAAAAGAAAAAAAAAAAATAGTAATAATAATAATAGCAATATAATGGTTGCTTGGGAAATGTTCTTTGAAATAATTTGAAAGGCATGTGATTATCTCTAGTACCATATCTGAAAGAATGAAACAAAACTAGTTTTTGTTCTTGATAATTTATTTATACAATTTTTCTTTCAAATTAATTATGGGTTACAATAGTTTCTTACTGAAAGCTTTTAGAATTATGTTTTCAGTTGATCCATGTTAGAATTTTTATAATCTATAGAGGTAGACCTAAAATTATTCATCTTTTTGCAAGAATAAATAAACAAAAGAGGAATAAATAACCTTATTCAAAGTGATAAAAATACACAGATTTTAAACACAGAAAATGGTCTTTTATTTTTTTAAATTTAAAAAGGGCAAAATCAAGTTTTTAAATTGATTTCATTTAATAACAATCAATTAAATTTTCATCTAATTTTTGATCTATGTTAAAATACATATAATTAATATCTACTTATCTACCTATGAACATAAAGTGTGCATTACAGGGAAATTAGAAAAAAATATTTATACATCCATAAAAGAGGAAAGACCAATAACTTTATATCTACTTTCCAGCCTTCCCTACTCAAAATGTTAAAACAAAAGTAGTGTAAAAAAAAATTTCTTTTATTAAAAATTGATTCAAACCGAAGATTTTTTTTTCTTCAAATAATCATTGTAAAAAAATTCATTAAGGTAAGCTATAAGACTAATTTTTTTCTCTCTCTCTCCCCCCACTCCATTACCTGTCAAAATGGTTGGGGTCAGTAACACTTCCTTCCTGTGGAAACGATAGCAATATGTTGATCTCAAATTCTTTCATTTTTTTCTTCCAGGCTTAATTCTACTGATCACTGAATATTCTGATATATAACTACACAATATGCACTTAACTTATTAGGAAGATATTTGTGAGTTAGGAGGGAGAGGGGGTATCAGATATTTTTATGGCTTATCAGGCTTGGTTGGTTCTGGCATCTCTTCCATATTGTCAGCTGGTACCAGATTATGTTTCCTTCATGCTACATGTCAACCCCAAAATGACTACAGCTCTGTACTTTGCTTCCAGACCAATGGAAAAATATCTGACGGATGTTAGATTTTCATATAGAACAAGTCAATGACAAACTGACTTCCTTTTGATTTCTGTCTGAATGACGATAATGATAGGGCTTTAACTATGTAGGATTGTATTTATGTTAAATTTAATACTTCCTATTGACAACTAACTTGTCTGCTTTTTGTAAGAAAAATATTTGAAACTTCTTTTAGGGGTATATTTCTCTGTGGCTCTTGTTCCAGCATTTTTTAAGCATGGTCAGAAAAAATATTCATAAGTTCTCATCACTTGAATATATTGAATTTCAAAATTTTTCTTTGTCTTAAATGTTTTAATTGTACAGAAAAAGGAAATAAATATTTTAAAATCTTCTTAGAGTTTTTATAAAAGTATAAAGATGTTTGTACTTTCAAATCTTTTGAAGAATATGAGTTGAGGCCACTGTCTCACACAAGGACATTGTTAGAAAAAGAAATTGAATTAAGAAAAAGAGGAAAACGAAATTTTAAGTAATACAAAATAGGCTAAGCACTGCCATGCAAGGGGGTGTCCTCGTGGTGTAATGGTTAAAACGATGGACTGCAGAATTGTAGTATGCTATTACGTTCACTTTCGGGCAAATACCCTTGGGAAAGGTATGAACCCCCTTATCCTCCCAGCTATGGGTTAAATAGTATGACTACTGTTCTTCTAGGAGAATGCCTTTGGCATTAAATAACCTAAAAAGAGTTGATATGCCATTAAAGAAACCAAACCAAACCAAACTGCCATGCAAGAGATTATAAGAGTTGTTCATGTCCTGAGTATGACACTAAACTAAATCTCCTTCATTGCCATTATCCCTAGGGTGGTAGTACCTGTTAGGGTCTCATCTATGGGTCAGATTTATTTATTTGAGGCTCTTAAGATATTAATTATTCCTATCAAATTGCAATATCAATTAAAAAATATATAACTGTTAACAAATCCTTTCAAATTAGTATTAGATAGAGTAAATGTGTACAAATTATTTGAGTTTTTCATGCCAGTTTTAACTGAAGTTTGAGTGACGTTGGTTCTAAATGACTCTTCTAAGTATTCTAGATGGTTTCAGCAGTGCTGTGGTCTAGATTCTTCCATTGATACCTAATATTACTATTATTATCATATAGGAAAACTTGCAAAAAAGACTTTGGTATCATGTAACCCAACAAGGGTTGACATGTTAAAACTCATTCTAAAATAATCCCTCTAAATTTTCAAAATCTTAATTTTTGTATCCATAATATTATTATAATTATTATTATTATTATTATTATTATTATCATCATCATCATTGTAGAGGTAGTCACAGATAGTCTTTATATGTGTACATAAAAAGTCAATAAACAACAAAAATACTTTTGATGGATCTTCTGAGAAATAAATAAAAAGCTATTATTTACATTCATTATACTGGAAATTAAGAACTCAAAGAGAGTTCATAAATGAACAGAGACCAATCCCTTTGCCATGTGCTGGTTTGGATTCAGAATTTTTCAATGGACGTGTGTAAATGGACATGTCTACTCCTTATCTATTTTGAAATATCTTTCCTAGTTTTGAGGGAAATTTTAGCTGATAAAACAAAGAGTCTGAATTATTTGATTTCTGTATTTTAGATACTTGTGATCATACTTACAAACTCAGTCTTCAAGGACAAGATTTGAGTCAGACTTGAATAAGTGTTATTAAAAAACATAATTGTAATATTGTTGTTTCTCCTCTTTTTGCAGTTTCAACGGCTGTGATTAGTCAATCATGTTCTTCCTCCAAAATCTCATCGCCAGTCACAGTGGAATCACGTCGGATTTCATCTTCTCCTCACTCTGCTACCTCACCATACCATTCGGCATCAGTACCAAGAACATTGCCTTCTCCCATTGTACAGCACCATGGTACAACCAGCCCAGTGTCTTCACCTCACTCAAATGCTGCCGCTGCTGTAGTGGCAGCTACTGTCCAAGCCAACAATATTTGGGCAAACAATACGTCAGGATACAATGCGTCCGTTGTTGCTGCAGCTGCAGCAGCAGCGGCAGCAGCCGCTGCTGCTGCCACTGCCAATGATCAAGACATGCCCTTAAATCTGTCCAAACCAAGATATGAAATGAAACTTGAAAAGTCCTCTTCTGAAGACTCTGTCAACTTAGGTGCATCCCAAACTAAAGCAGAACCAATCATCACCCCACCACCAGCTCACAGCAACCATCAGCGTCAGCCATTAACCTCTTCCCCAACAGACATGTCAACTTTAGTTGGTAGCAGGACTCCTTTTGGTGTTGCCCAAGCCCCACAGTATGTGAGCAATCCATACCTAAGTCTTCCCAATCATGTTTCAGTTCCAGGAGGATTAAATTTGAACAATCTCTCTCCTCATGGAGCCCCACTTAATGGCAAACCTTCTCCATCTGAAACAGAAAAGGTATGTATTTGCAAAACTTGTCAATACAGCATTCAACCTCTATGAGGTTGAAATGTGTCCTTAACTTATCAGTAATCTATTCACATAATATTCTTGAAAGTCATTCATTGCTTAAGTTGGATTAAATGATTGTCATTATTTTATTGTTGCAAGCAACTGTTGGAAAACTTCAATGTATATAAGAAAGCTCAATTTCAAAGACTATGATCCAATTTTTTGATGTTATGATAAAGGAAAACAAGATTTTTTTTAATGTCAAAAAGCTTTATAATAAATCAATTTCCCCACCCAGTTTGCTATTTAATGATGAGGAGGTCAGTAGTCATTCCTATCCTAGTCATAAAACTCACAAATGTCATTTAAAGAGTACTTCTCCTTATTTGATTATTTCTAATTGTAAATCAAATACATTCTTTAAATAGGACATTACTTAATATGGAAGTCTAAAAGCCACTAAAGTCAGGTCTTAATTCAATGTGTTTTAAAATAAATAAATTTTTGCAACAAACATTTTTATGACAAGAAAAGCACCTTAAAAATAATCATTCTTCATGCTTCATGACAATTGCAAATAGAAACCTTTAAAATTGTTAAATCTACAACTGGTTAGCTAACCTAGATCCAGTAAAAGCGGTCAGAGAGAGAAGATGATCTTTAATGTACCATTCATAATCACTTTTCTATATTTATGAACATTTCTTTGATTTTATTTTACCAGTAAAAGCGGCAGCAATAATAATAATAATAATAATAATAATAGTCCCAGAAAATATGACCCTCTCTTTATATGTATTTGAAATAAGTAAAGAGGTGTTTACATTTGTCAGCAGATGGGTGGGCAGGAAAGCAGAAGATGTTTGGGGTGTAGTGAGACACAACTGAGCTTGTAGGGAGTCTGTAAATTCAGAAATGTTGCTATCCAAATACATTAGAGGCAATTAGTTTGCAAAAATAAGTTGGAAGTCAGTAGCGTGAAATTTTTGTACCAGTTATTTATCTTGCCAGTATTAAAAGATAGAACTTGTGTTTTGCTGCACTTAAAAGAAGTTGACAGTAAGTCGTGCTAGTTAAAACTTGAAACATCTTTACATTTATGTAAAGATTATACCAAAATATGGAAACAAAACTGTAAAAGTTATTCAGTTTTTACTGAGTAACCCTTTCAGTATCACTGTAAACCAGATATTTTGGGCTCAGAAAATCACATCAGATACCTTTAAACAAACATGTCTTCATCTTGGAACAAGGTTTTTTTGCTTTATATTTGTGAGCTTAGAGTATCTGAGGTTCAAGGCTTATAAATGTTCTTTGATTGGTAGAAAGTGCTAAATTCAGTTTTGAAAAATTGCTATCATTAGGATGCAAGACATTTTATTTGACATTAATTACCAACTTCTGCTAGAATGAGCATAGATCTTATATCTCCATGGCCATTAAGAAAGTCTCTATTTTTAAAATTACCAAGAACACCTAGTTTTATTCATATATATATATATATATAAACCTGCATTTTGTAGAAGAAACTAAATAACATGAAAGAGAATTGTAAAATCATAATTATCTACTAGAAAAATAAATGAAAGTTATTAGTTATCAATTTGTCTTTTCCTCATAAAAAAATGTATAACCTGCATTATTGAATGTCTATAGAATTTTATGTATCCTCAGGAAAGTCTGGTACAGGAGGTGTTCGTGCGACAGTTATCACAGTCTGTGAACAACCAAGTATTCCCAATGCATTTACCATTGTATGCAGTACCATCAACAACAATGCCACAACTTTCCCAGCTGGGGCCATGCAAAGACAATAGAGTAATGATGCCATCAGAGATGCCTCATGATGATAGTCAAACTACTTATGTCCAACATCTCCAGAGTGAGTAGTTTTCCAATTTGCTGCCAAAAGTCAGTGTTTATCTCTTTATTAATTGTAATTATCTTTATTTAATCTGTTTAACTTATCTGAGGATCAGTGTAGTATTTCTACCTCAAGAAATACAACATATTACAAAAAAAAATTCCTTAAATAAAATTAAAGATAATCATCTCTGAGCTGCAAAGTTTATATCTGCTGCTGATGACTTTTTGAGTAATTTATTTTTGAGGAAGTATTTTATTTCGTATCCTTGTGAATAAGTCAAACTAAATACAAAATATATAGATGAAAACTTATTAAAATAATCAGTGGATTTCCATGAGTATGTATTTAATACAAGGTCGGATTTTAAGTTGAATAAAGTTGATTTGAATTCAAAGTTTTCCTTTTACTAGACTAGAAGTGCTGATCCATATCTAAATAATCCTGTAAATATTTTATTCTATTTATTAAAATGATTTCCAAATGTCATTCAAATTTTCTTTAAATATAAGACTTACATCATTTGATTCATTCATTAATGATGTATTGAATATTTTCGAATCAACTGCTATTTTTATACATTTCCTGTAAAAGTAGATCTTGAAATGACTAAACTTTGATCCTTGTTGATTGTTTTCAGGTAAAATGTTTGGTGCCAAAATTATTAGAGCACATAAAGAGAAACCTGATCCCACAAAGCCCCATGTAAAACGACCAATGAATGCCTTCATGGTGTGGGCAAGAGAAGAACGAAGAAAAATTCTGAAAGCCTGTCCTGATATGCACAATTCCAACATTAGCAAAATATTGGGTAACTATTTCATTGTAATTTTATATTTAAATATTTAATCCAATATGAATAGCTTTCTTTAAAATTTTTATGCGTTTTCTTCTTTTTTTTTTTCTTTTTTTGTAAAAAAAAAAAATCAAATTTATCCAAGTACACTATTTTTTTTGTGGCAGGAACAGTTATTCCTTTCTTGGTTATTTTGGATGCAGGTGTTGGAAAGTTTTTTGTCTGACCAAGAAAGGAATGTATTCTTCTTGCAGTTTGATATACTTTTCATATATTCTGAAGTTTCTTTAAGCTTTTGAAAAAAAATCAATCCCCATCTTGGTTGTTCTGATGACTCTTCGGCAACACACTTTGAATGAATTTTGCTTGATTTATAGTTTATTCTGTACACTTAAATTCAACTTCAAGTTTCTGATACTTGAATTGTTTCTACATTTGCCTAGATGAATAAAACTATAAAACTTATATTGTTGTTTAGACAAATATCAATATAGCTTGTAACTATTTTATATATCCCTGCAATTGAGAGCTGTTACTTACATATTTAACCAGGACAAGGGATTTTTTTTTATGGCAATACATCCGATTGACAATTAACTTTTACCCGCTTTTAGTAGTGAAAAATCTTTGAGTATATTTCTCCGTGCCTCTCATTCTTGTATGGTTATAAGATGTTATATGTTAACTGAATTTGCATTGATGAAATTCTTTATCTTTCATAGGGGCCAAGTGGAAAGCTATGTCAAATGCAGAAAAACAACCCTACTATGAGGAACAGTCGCGTTTGAGTAAACTGCATATGGAAAAACATCCAGATTATCGATATCGGTAAGAGCACAGATTTATTACAAAAGACGGAAACTTGTTAGACAAATAAGAAAATTACAGATACAAAGTCATAGTGAGGAAAGACGTTTTCTTTTCTAAATCAATGGGAAATTTTGTATTTTCCAATATTAAAATCATGGCTACCATTTTCTAGCCAGTTATTCAACTCAATTATAAACTTAGTTAGGAAAGAAAATAATTTTTATGCATATTAGTTTTACAAGATATACTATCTAATCCAGTTTTGTTTATTTCTTAGGAAATCATGCATCAAAATTTGCTAGATTTTTAAGCTTTAAGTTAGTTTAATGATAAAACCAAGGCTTTGAAAATTTGTTAGACGTACAAGGTTTTCAAAGATATTTTTAACCAAGGAAAATTTAAAAGCTCTAATGATTTAAGAAAGTCTCTATTTTTAAAATTACCAAGAATACCTAGTTTTATTCATATATATATATATATATATATATATATATATATATATATATATAATTTTACATTAACAGTTCTGCTTAATAATTTGTTTTCATGGTCAATACCATAAATTCCTACCATCTTTCAAAGTAATTCTAACACAGTAAAAACTCAGCAATAACAAACTGCTCATAACTGATAGTTTTGGCTGTACGCAAAACTTTATGAAGTAAGGACCAACTAAGCATGTGTGTGGCCTAAATTATTTCTAATTAACAATTGAGAAAATTTTTAACAAAGGATATCCAATATTTAACTAATTAGCAATTATACTTTTTGCTATGAATCATTTATTTCTTATTGATAAAAAAAATGGAAAATGTACAGGTATAAATCAATGAGAAGCATAAAAAATGTTTTGAAAAGAAAAGAGACTCAGAGAAACACTATTCTATGATTTTTTTTCTCGTTCTGTGAAGTGGAAGTTAAGACTATCAAGAAAATAAAATAAGACAACATTAAAAACTTTAGTTACCTTTGGAAACTCTTGAAAATATATTTGACAATTCCACATTCTCTTTTAATACTAAAATGAAGCACTTGGAAAACCAACAAAGATATTCATTAAAGAACTTCTGCAAACATTTAATTTGACAAAATTAAACAAACACCCACTGAACTGTTGCATCCTGTGATTATTTTTGTTAAATAACTACTACCTATTTCTTTTAAAAAATGTCCATAGTTTTGACCATAAAAAGCTGAATCATAGTTCTGGTAAGTGATAAAATGTTTGGCATGTTACTTCATTGAATCTGGATCAAAATCATATTCACATCAACTTTCAAGTGAAGAATTTTAAGAAATGATAATTGATTCTTGATAAACATAAATAATTAGCTAATTATCAGATGTCACTTGTTAAAAATTTTCTCAATAATTATTGGTTAGTAAAAGTTTAACCTTTGTAGAGCTTAAATACGTATTTTTAGCTTTTTAAACCAATTTAAAAAGAGATTAACTATATATAAAAAAACGTAAGCTAAGACTAGTATTTCCCTAAATTTTCTTTAGAATAAGCAGGGATGAAATCTGGACTTGTCTGCACTTTTCTCCATCAGCCATAGTGGTATATATCTGTGATGATACTTTGATAATTATCATTTGCAAATATCTATAATTTTTTATAAACAGAAACATCAAACAGAATTTGCCAAAAGTAGCATTTAAGCCAACCAAAAAAAATTCAAGCCTACATACTGGGTGGGTGAGGGGTTCATTATTGTGGTTTTGTGCCAAGCTAAGCTTAGTGAATATTTATAATTAGGTCAATGTATGGATATAAATAGACCTTGAAAATAAAATTGCATTCTTCTTTGCAGACCAAGGCCAAAGAGGACATGTATTGTTGATGGAAAGAAGCTTCGAATATCAGAGTATAAAGCTTTAATGAAAAGCAGACGGCAAGACATCCGGCGGGTTTGGTACAATGAGAGTGGAACCACTTATGTTGAAGGTAATTCTTCAGATTACAGTTTTTACATTTAATAAAATAAGGTTTAACTAAATCTACATACATGCAAAAAAAAGCAAATCCAATTGCAAAATAATAATATACAAAGTAGTTGTCCCATAACCATTCAAAGGTTTAAACCAAAATACATTTTTGATAAAAATAAAGTTTATGGCTTTTATAGTTATAATAATAATAATAATAAACATATTCTGATTGATTATCTAATATTTTCTATTTTTTAACCAGATGTTTCAATGTTGAACAAGTCTCTCGGAAATGATATCAGTTTAGAGAACAACAAATACGGCAACCTGTGGCCAGGTAGGGATCTCGTTATTTTCTCTTAAGACAATAAAAAAAATCATCAAAATGTTATTGATAATAGTACAAATGAAGTATGTATTTATGCAAACCCTTTGCTTTGAGCAAGTATAGCTGGTTTCAACTCAGAGTTTTCCTTCTAGCATTGGTTGCCATAACAAGATTAAAGAGCCCAGTCTGGCCTACTAATTACTACTTGGCAGATAGATTCATGCATTTTCCAAGAGTGCAATACAAACAACCTTGTTGAGGATTTGAACTCTGGTGGCTAATTCCACTTCCAATGGTAATCACCATGAGCATCACCTCTACTTTTTTAAAAATCAATGGTTGATTATTATTGATGCACTTAGTAAGTGATCTCCTCTAAGATTTAGTGATTTTTATAATGAGAGCTTTTATTGATACTGGTTAATAAATAGAAAAAAATTATATAATCTATCAGAAAGACATTTTTATATCTTATTTAAGACACCCCTTTCCCTGACATAATTTCAAATTAAAAAGAACAAAACATGTTTTAAATAAAGTCTAAAAATATTGTATTTTACAAGAAGTTATTGGTTAGGCATTTTTATGCTAATTGAAGTAAGTCTAATGGTTATCTGCCTAGCTGGCTGAGGTTTACACTTCTCCCTGCACTCTTGCTATAGATATTTTGACAAAAATGCCTCCTCACTGGTATAACAATTACACACATATATATATATACACACACGTGTATGATATTACCTGTACATTTAATACTGTGCAAATTGAAATACATTTTTAAGATGTTGTGATCTTATTTTCTATCATTATATTCATTTATTTAATTGTATTATTTTTGTCTTTTCTAAACAGGAAATGAAAATATGAATTCGCCATTTGATGCCAACCAGCTGATTGGATCAAGCAGTTCTGGCAAAACTGATGACAGAGACTTCCCAGTGAAAACCAAACTAGAAGACACTAACAGTGAAGATGGCGATGCCAGTGACATCAATGATGTAATGTCAGACAACAGTATGGATGCCTCATATAGTACAGCTGGTAGTAACAGTTCTAACCTGCAAATAGGCGAAGTTGCTGCCTCTGTATCCTAGCCTAACTATTGACTCACAGAAATGTTTACTTTACTGAACTGTCCATTGGTCTAAGCATCACATCTGTCTCCAAGAAAGACAGAGAGCCTGTCCTGATTGACTTTCTGAGGCCAGGAAAGGTCATGCTCCCCCCCGTCTCCTTTTGTCCCTCCCCCATGAAAATATAAATAAAAAAATTCTAATTTACAGACTGAAAAAGGAACAAAGACTGAACTGTTGCATCTCATCTTTATCATTGGATTGTAGTGGTGCTAGTGAAGGGAGAGAGAGAAAAAAATATATATGACTGTATCAATTAATTCATACGTCTTGGAAATCAATGTTAACATTTGTATTTGTTCTTAAAGTTGTTTGGGTGGGTGGGTGTGTATGTGTGTGCGTCCACATGTGTGGCTTCCCCCCAACCCCCCCGACCCTCAAATTATTTTTTCGTCTCCAATTTTTTGTTTTCTTTTTTTTTTTCTTTTTTTTTTTTTTCTTTTTTTTTTTGTCTGGTGTTCTCTTCAGTTATTACAAGAAGTGAACATATTTTGTATAATAACTTATGAAGACAATGACAACACTGGCTCTTAATTGTTACCAGTGCATGATATAATATTATTAATAATAATGTATTAATCATTCAATTTCTTGTAATATTTGTAGATAGTTTAACTGTAATTTCAATGAATGAACATGATTTTTTGATTTAACTTTTTTTTTATTTTATTTTTTTTTTTCACTTTAATTTTTTTTTTTTTTTTTTTTTTTTACAAAGGAAAAAAAGCTATTAGCCACTGCCCTTTTCCTAGCTAAAAAAAAAAGAAAAAAAAGGGAACTTTCTCCTATTCTGCCAGTCTTACCTACAATTAAATTACTCACTAGTTTATATTCTAGATGACTAAACATGAAACTCTCCATAGATGTTTTTTTTTTTTTTTTTTTTTTTTTTTTTGATGCATCACTTGTAAATAATTTAAACAAAAATCATTAGTAATTAGTTCTCAAAATGTAGCTGTATATATCTACAAGGTTTGACCTATTGCATTCTGAGGGCCTCTGTCGAGTCTGTGATTTACATCTTCAGAATTTCATTTTTAGAATCAATTACTAAAATAAAAGCAGTAACCTAAATGGTGGGATGGGGGTGGGATGAAACATTAAAAGAAAAACAAGTCTCAGTATGTTCTTTTTGATAAATATCTTGATGTTTTGGCAGCCTCAGTTAGAAATCAATCTTATCAAAGGAGAAAGAACTACAAAGAAAATTGGTAAAGTTAATCTAAAAATGCTGTCTTGTTCAATTTGGGCAATGTGATGCTAAGTACTAGATCTCCATAACAATTTATTTTGAATATCATATCACATTACTTCTCATATATTCTTTTTATTTTTTAAATTAAAATTTCAGTTTTTTTCTTTTTCATATTATATAAAGCAAAAAGAAATCAAACACTTTTCCCCCATTTAAAAAAAAACAACAAAAAAACAACAACAAGAAAATCTGATTTAACTTCTCTAACTTTGCCTCCCTCAACTAAGAGCTATTTTTGTTCTTCATGTTTTCAGTTCATAAAATAAGAATTAAAAATTTCGGAAAAAAATTCATTGTAGCTCTGAAGAAATGGACTTTGAAGCATTATTTTTATAGTATAAATTCTTTCTCCTAATTTGAGAAAATATTTGAACAAAGTAAAAACTATTCTTTTAAGAAACTCATAATTTATCAAATTATTACTATTTCCAAACATGATTTTATGCAAGTATCTTTTGAGTGTTTGGGGTGTGGGGTTGTGAAAAGAACAAAGTACAGAAAACCATGACAGCTGCAGTATTGTGACTATACCATACTGTGGAGCTAAGAAGTTATTATTTGAAAACCCATGTCAAACCTATTAGTGGAATTGTATAGTTATGGATCTGTGACTATCTTTGGTTGTTTTATTAAAAAAAACCATGACAAAAACAACTTTCCTCATATCCTCTCAGATATGTGACCCAAGAAATTAAAAGAAAAAAGAACTAGGAGAATTGTGGGATTGAATGAAGTATGAAACCACAGCAAAATATGATAGCTCTAGACAAAAATGCTTATTTAAAAGAAGGAATATTTCTAAAATAGTTTTTAAACCAACTGGCATTCCTTCCTAAATATTGAGCATTCATTTCTGGTTTATCATCTCTCGAAGCTTACAGAATCAAAACCTGTGATACACCAATTAACAAGCTCCTTAATATAAAAAAAGATTTAAGCAAATGTAAATAAATATTGAATAATTTAGAAACTTAAACCTATTCCTTTCCTTCATCCAAATTGATAAAAAAAAGTCCATGATATCATAAGATAGGTGTTTGCTCAAGGTTATCACTTATAAAATCTGTAAGATGTATTTCTGATATTTGTGACGCCTTTTGATACTAAAAGGAGCCATTTATACCTTTGCTTAGTTTTAATTGGATTTGATATTCCATCCTCAATTTGATCAATTGATTTTAATCTTAAAATTTACATCTAAGCCCTTCTTTTAAAAGAACATAATTATGCACACATACATGTATATATAGAGGCATACATGTATGAGTGTTTATGATTAGAAATGTATACTTATATACATGCAGTATAGTCACATGTTCCACCATCTTACTGAAGGTGAGGGTTTTTGTTTGTTTTTTTTTTTTGTTTTGATTTTTTTTCCAACTCAAATTCTTTTGTGAACACACATTTTTCTTTAAGGTTTTTTTTTTTTTTTTCTTTTTTTTTTTTTTCTCAGTATTCTGCTTCATTCAGAATATTGCCATTTTATATAAATTTTTATTTATTACTGAATTACAATGCATGTGCATATAAAAATAACTGTTAATACTCTGAAAAATGATAGTCCTCTATTCTAGAGGAACTTGAGTTTTATCTAAGAAAAATACCAAAAAAAAGAAAAGAAAAAAAAATCAGTACTGAACTACCATTTGTAATTTGACGACAAATTTGTTGCCTTCAAATTCATTGAAACAATTAAAACGATGTACTGCTTAAATAAATACATCATCTGAAAACACAGGATTTGTCAATTTTCTTTCATTGGACAATTTTGTCACTTTTTATTTATTTATTTATTTATCTATTTTTTTTTTTAAATCTTCATTTTGAAAATAAGTTATACTGGATGATGTTTTAAAATCATTATGTGCTGAACAAGATTGAAGGCTACTGATCATTACTGTTGCTAATTTTGCCAAGAATTACATTTCATTTGTTAGTTGCTTTTTTTTATTGCAACTCTCTCAGGTCGTCAATTGATCACAATAAGGAACAGTGCAGAAATAATCACTCTTTAAGGTGCCTCGTGGAAACCTGGTTAAATGAACCAGCTTAGCTATGAAGAAAAAAATCCTAAAATTAAAAGGACTATCTCAACATAAACAATGGGGAATAATACAATTATATTATATTATATATATATATATATATATATATATATATATATATATACCAATTATATCAATTGATTGCATATATTTAAAAGAATTTTAGTATGAGGACTTGTAAAGAATGTTTTGTAGATAGCAAATGAAATAATGTTTTCCAGTGATAATTTTTTTCTTTTTATATATATATATATATATATATATATTTGTTCCACACATATATGTAAATAATATAACTGGAAACATGAAGAGCAAGAATATAAGTTAAATAATAAAAACAACAACAAATAAAAAAAAAAATTTTAAAAAACACTCTCTCAAGATCTGAAGACTATTGAATCTTATGATCTTGTTATAAATTGGTTTAACTTCAAAGTTACCAACATGTCGGTTGTGTCAGTTTTGCTGCACTTTTAATTGTTTTATAGAAGATCTGTTGTTTCTTTGCATCTCTCTCTCTCTCTCTCTGGCTAAAAATAAATAATAGTGACTGGAAATTAATAAATTTCTTTGAAGATTGTGAAAATTAAACATCTGCACAAAAAACTGCTTTGCTTATCTGATTGATACAATTTAGTCTGTCAGACTATACATGTATCCTAATATTTTTTTAATGCAAAGATAGAAAACATGGTTTTAGAACTATGGGAAACATCCTTCTAGAATTAAAGACTATATTCCATATGTTCTACAAACAAAATAAAATTGAAAAGATTCTTTTATCTATTTTAACAGAAGTGTAATATACTCGAGATGAAAAACATATTTCACTGAAGTTTGTAAATATAGTCTGCAGTGTGAACATAGTTAACAGCTTAAAGTTTTTTGTTTTGTTATTCACATTCCAGATGAATAAATATATTTCTGGTTTTTTGATAAATTAATGGCCCCCTCCCATGAAAAGAAAAAAAGTGTTCTACAGAGAATATATATATAATGCTGTTCATTTTACAAAGCATCAGATGGAGAGTTCATGTTTTTAAGTGTTGGATTTTATGTTTTACTTGACCAAGGGCTACACTGTTGATAGCTCAAATAAAAAATATGTAATGGTATTTATATATTTTATTTATTTACATTTTTCTTTTGTTATTTTGGGAGGACAGTACACAACATTTTGCATTACACTCATTTAAATACATTTCTTTTTTTATAATATAAATTTAAATAAATAAAAAAAAAAAACATGTATTTCTTTTAATTATAAATTTTTGTCTTCCACCTTCAAATTTGGTGTTTTTTTTTTTTTTTTTTGTTTTTTGTTTTTTTTTGTTTCCTGGTTACTGTGTCAGTTTACTTCAGTTTTAAGAAAATTAACAGCCTGTTCCTTTTGTTTATATTCAAATTTACAGATCTTTACTCTCAATACTTAAATAAATTATTTTCACCCAAAGACTTAATAGAAAAAGAAGTCTTAATGGAAGATCATTCTAATGTCATTTAGAAAATAAAAATATGAATGAAGATTTTTTTATTTTTTTACTTTTTTTGTGGGAGCGGATATTTGAGTGGGGATATATTTTTTAATTGCTTTGTTTCTATTTAATTCTAGTCTATTGTTATAGGGCAAAATTTGTTTATATATATATATATATTAAAAAAAAATGTAGATGTCAAACTCTCTCCAACACAAAGCATTTCTTTCTCTCATCACAACCATGTTTTCTTCCTGACATATCCAATATATTTGGCCTCACAAATAAAGACTATCAATCATATTGCTGCTTTTTTGTTGCTATACTTGTCCAATTCAGACAAATGGAAACAAATTCTTCCAATTGATGTAAGTAGCCCCTCAAGAAAAAGTTTGAGAAGAATCATTGCTATTTCAAATGTTTTTAAGACAATTGAACCTTTTCTCATGTTCTTGACAGCATTAGAAAAGAAGAGCTATTTCTTTTAAAAAAATGCCAACTGCTGTCTTTTTGAAGAAATAAAGGTTTGTCATCTTTTTACATGGATTGTACATCTGACAAGAACTGGAGAATAGATTGGTCAAAACATTGTTAAAAATATCAAGAATATAAAAAGAGGGTTCAGTTGTCTAAACAAAAATTTGGAATTCTTGATAAATGTTCTGTATACAAAGATTACCAAATTATAACAGATGAAATTCTGCTTTTTTGGCTATTTTAGTGTTGCTGTTTTAATTTCTACGTAATCAAATGACATTGACTGACATCTGACGATGACTGTTTTTTACTCTGTAAACTTTTTTTCTCTATATGAAAGACATAAGATTTATTTTTGATTTGAAAGTAAATTTTTAGACAATAAAAGCTGTTTTTGATAGTTATTGGATAATTCAATCAAATTTCCTATATTAGTTGTTGCATTCATACCCTCCCCTCTCTCATAAGTTATTATGTGATTGTATTGTACAATGAAGAATATTCTTTTTCACAGACATTGGCACCAAAATTGGTGTATCTTTATGACACTGCTTCACTTTTCTTTCCTTTACAACCAAGTTAGATTGAAATTATTTAGCAATTATTTATTCAAAAAACAGAAGATTTCTGTACTGCCAACTTTTTACAGATAAGCTCCATCTTAAACTCTTTCACTGTGTTTTTTTTTTGTTTTTGTTTTTTTCTTTAGATTCAAATATACAAAATTATGCTTTGAATATGTTTTAAAGACTAAAATGAAATTCAACTGGGATACCAGTACCCCAGTGGAGAGAAGGGCGCGCTTTTCCTAAAAAGCACCCAGGAGCCTGTTCTGGACTTCGGAAACAATGGCAGACTTGGGGCCTTTAAGGCACCTAGTTTCGACTAGGCTACCCTCGGGTGGGCGAGCTGCACTCTTGTCTCCTTTGTAACCCATGTATGGCACTAGACCTCGTATCGAGTTTAAGCCGTAAACTGGCATATGTGCCCGGACCCACATTTGGGTTCGTGAAACTGCTTGCCTCATCAGCCTCACATTGCACCAAGTGAGCCGATGAGCAGCATAGACCAGCAGGGTTCAAGTGTCGGCTCGTTCCCGAACTCCCCCTTCCTTTATCCCCACTTTAATTGGCCTTCGGGCTTTTGACCTTGTGTCAAGTTGTGTCTGGTCGGAGGCAGTGACAAATATCACCCCAGTGGAGAGAAGGAATTGAAAACAATACTAATACCTTAAAGAATGCTTCCTTTTACAATGCAATCTAATAATTCTTGATTTAAAACAAAAAGGTCATTTATTCTTTTTTCTATATATGATAATTTTTTGTACAATATTTGTATTCTTTAATAAAAACAAAAAAGATACCTTAAAGAGAACTAATAAAAATGCTTTTTCTAAAGAGAGACACCAAAATTTGCTGATGTATAAATTTAATGAAAGCATCTTACTTGTCATGGAGTCTAATTATGAATTATCTTCTATGTCAACTTAATCAGAAATATAACCAATAATTCTTTTAGGAAATTTATCTTACCACATTCATTAATTTACAATATAAGATTTTTATTGGCCTAAAGAGTTTGCCAATGATCCGGAAGACCGGGATTCAATCCCAGGTCGAGTCATACCAAAGACTCAAAAATGGTACTTGATGCCGCCTTGCTTAGCACTCAGTATTATAAGGTAAGGATCAAGGGAGCAATCCAGGGAAAGGAGTAGCGCCCTCCCCTACACCTCGGTGTAGTAGCTATTGAAAAGGGAGCCTTTGGATCACCCTCGACTTTATTCGCCAACTTTATTTTATTAGTATGATAACATTGAAATTCCCTAAGAGAAAAAAAAAAGCAAATTATAACTTAATGAGGGGGTCTACATTTACATACAGGTATGATCTTAATTTCTCAAGGGATATATCTAGTAAATGCTAATCATAGAGTATTATAATATTGAACATAAATTCTATATGTAGATATGATTGAACAGTAAACTTAATGATTACCAAAGGTAGCTTTTCAGCTAGTATTTTCTAAATCAAATTTTCTCTTAAATGAATAGGGTACAATGTACAATGTGAGAAATTTTGTATCAGAATTAAAAGAAAAAATTTGAAGATTCACATTATGTGGGTAAGAGTGTTCGCTAATGGTCCAGGAGACCTGGGTTCAATCCCACGTTGTGTCATACCAAAGACTTTAAAAATGGTACTTGATAACTCCTTGCTTAACACTCAGCAATATAGGATATGTATCAAGGGTAAAGTGGCACAATCCAGGGAAAGGAGTTGTGCTCTCCACAACATTTCGGTGTAGTAGCTATTGAAAAGGGAGCCTTCTGGTTGCCCTAGATTGCAGTCACCAACTTTACTTTACAACAGCTATGTACAGTTGTTTTCCTCTAAAACAGTTCCTCTCATAATCAACTGCTTTTTTTTGTTTTGTTTTTTATTTGGCTTAAACAATTTGCCATATTAATTTACTTTTCATGAATGCCTAACCTGTTGACTTATCGACTTGATAATGTTTTCTTTTATTGACAGAAACCATCATCATTACTGGCTAATGATATCAAAACTGGATTTTAAATAAGCTTCTAAAATCCTTTTAACCTTTTCTATTTGGAAGAAAAAAAAACATGCCTTTCATATAAGTAGAGATCACCTTACACATGAAAATAAAACAAATACTTTTTTGACAATCCTCTTAAATTTAGGAATAACACAAGCTGTATTTATGACAAATGAACAATGAATAAAATATAAATTTTCTTCCAAATAATCCTCTTGCTATCAAATACACTTATTCCAGTGAGTTTTCAGTTGGTTGAAGCATTTCTGAACACCTGCAACATTGTATTTATTTTAGTGCCTTCCACATACTCATATCTTATTCTTGAAGAATTTTCAGTTTAAGAAACAAAGTCACATGTGCATTTGCACAATCCTGTGTTTCTCCAGAAACTGCTGATCAAGAAATATCAAGACTAGGTTCATCATTTTTTTTTTTGACTGGAACTGATACATCTAAACATCATCAGTTGCTCAGTTGTGCACACAACTAAAAACTTTAATGCTTTAGTTTCTTCTTTCTTTGTTTAAAGGCACATCAGCCTTTGGGATTATTTAATGCCAAAACCATCCTTGTAAAAGAACAGTATTGCCATTGGCAGTTCATTCCTTTCTTTAGGGTATTAGTCCAAAAGTGAACATTATAGTCGAACAGGAGTTCAAACTCACTTATTACTACATATTACTACATTTCCTTCTTTGCCATTCCTCCCAGGTCCACTCTAACCCAGAGTGGTAGTTCTTGTTAGGATCCTATTTACCAACCCCTCCGCTAGGGCAGGATATGACACAAGGTCAATTTTTAAGCAGAGTTTTACTGGTTTCAATTCAGAGTTTTCCTTCTCCTAGACTAGTTGCCTAGCCAAGGCTGAAGACCTAGTCTGTCCTACTATTTACCCATAGCTGGAGGGAGAATAATTGGATTCATACCTTCCCCAAGGGTATTAGTGCTATGTGAAATGCAATCAGTCAGGTCCAGGATTTGAACTCGTGTCGCCGTGTCCATTTCCTACGACGATAACGACTACACCACGGGCACTTGGTTAGGATCCCATCTATAAATCTATTTAAAGATTATTTACATTTGATGGTCTGGGGGACCAGGGTTCAATTCCAGGTCGAGTCATACTAAAGAGTCAAAAAAAGGGTTCTTGATGCCGCATTATTTAACACTCAATATCATAAGGTAAGGATCAAGGGTAATGTGGTAGTACCCTCCCCTACATCTCAGTGTGGTAGCTATTGAAAAGGGAGCCTTCAGGTCACTATTGACAACGGTCGCCAACTTTACTTACAATGGCAAAGAAGAGGTACATCATGCTACCTAGAACTGGAGCCTCTCTATCAGATACAGTTTAGTGTTTAGAATACATTGCAAAGGGTAAGATCCACTCAAGATTGGTGTCTTGGCTATAAGACACCTGTCTTGAGTGGATCTTACCCTTTGCAATGTATTCTAAGTCTTGCCAAAAGGGGCAATTTAAGGGTTGTGTTTTAATATCTATACATTTTCAAATGGATAGAATGTAATCAAATATTAAAAAAAAAAGATGCTACTTTTCTGATAGTGTGTGTATATATATATATATATATAACAGGTTATTATTTGTGAAATTAAGTTTCTTTTATTGAGTCTTCTTTAAATCATTTAAATTGCTGTTAAATAGATGTCTAATTAATCAGTTTGTAAATTTGACAGTCAAATCAAACTTTGATAAAAAGAAACAGCCAATAAGAACAAAAATATTTCTTTTTAAAAATATTTTCAGGTTAATTATGGATTAAATATTTACTTTTTACTGTTAGAAATCTATTTGCTAAACAAAATATTTTTTCCAAAATAATTAATTTAAAGTCCTTATAAAAAGAGAAAGCTGGATAAATATTAGATTGAAAAAATTTTTCATTTAACATTAACTTTTTTTTATTTGTTGTCCCAGGGAACAGTGCTATAAAAGATAAATTTTTAGTTATACAGTTTCAAGTAATTAAGGGGTGGGAGTATCCTCCTGCAGAATTGTAGTAAGCAAGTTCGAAATCCAGTCTCACTATAACATTCATTTTCAAACAAATACCCTTGGGAAAGGTATGAACCCCCTTATTCTCCCAGCTATGGGTTAAATGGTACTACTACAGTTCTTCTAGAAGGATGGGTTTGGCATTAAATAACCTAAGAAGGTTGATATACCATTAAACAGCAAACAAACAAAATCAAGTAACTGAGAATTATCATTAGTAAACAATTATAGCTTCAAGTAACAATTCCTAATTCAAATGATTTATAGTTATGTGGTATCAAATATTCCTATCAAATACAAATAATTTTTAAACAGATTTGTTTGACCTATATAAGGTACTACCACTCTAGGGTCTGAGTGAACCTGAGAGTAATGGCAATGAAGAAGTACTTCCCACTTTCCAGAGATCCAGTTTAGGCTCATATGCAAAATACATAAATATTAGTCATATACAAGAAAATAATTAGGCTATAGAATTACTGGGGTTGTATAACTAAAATACTCATATATATATATATATATATAGAATTGTATATATATATATATATATATAGAATTGTATATATATATATAGAGAGAGAGAGAGAATTGTAACCATTGTTATAATTATAATCTATTTTTATACCCATTGTTTGTTTTATTAGTACAGCCAACCCTTAAAAACAATAGTTTATTTGTTATCTATTTAGATTTTTCAAAACATTAATTTCCCTAAGAATTAAAATGTTTTCATATTATTTATACATAGTTTTTATTTATCCTTTCAACTGCTATGGGTCAGTCATTATATGAGTTTCTAGAGTCAAGGACTTTGGCTGTATACAAAAACCAGATGAATGTTTTTATCAAACTAAACTTGTAAATTTGAGTATGTTTTCAGATTGTTTTCCCCAAAACAATCTTTCTTCAATATAATAACATGATATCTAATTAACGTTTGACATTTTCTCCATGATAATCATTATCTTTAAAAAGCACTTTTCAATTAACTTTACTCACTGTCTATTTTCCAATGAAGATTTGTTTAGTGAGCACTATTCATACTACCATAGATCTACCCTGCCCTCATAATATACAGAAGAGCTTTTCTAATCTGTATTGAGGCTGGGTAATTTTTGAAGACAAACTTAAAATTATTGCTAGCAGCAAAAATATAGAACAAAACACTTTCAACATAAACTGATTAAAATTGAATAAAACCCGTAAAAACTAACATTATTTGTAATTATGACTTCCAGTAAAAAACAAAATGAAATAAAAGCAAAGTAATTTCCTTTTTTATTTATATTCACAGTGGATTTTTATACAAATTTATATACTCCTATTAGATGTGTACTTGATGTAACAATTATCATCATAGGAAACAAACCCAGCAAACAGAGTTCAAATCCTTGGTGCAGCTGTTTGTATTTCACTTTGCACATAAAAACAAAGTAAGGCATAATAAACTCATCTCATCTCATCTCATCCTCAGTAAATAGTAGGGAAGACTGAGTTCTTTAGCCTTAGGCAACCAGTCCAGGAAAAGGAAAGTTTTGAATTTAAAACCAGGCAGCATGAAGCTAGCAACTTTATCCATAAAACCCTACTTGACATGGTAACAGGAGGTACACTTAGCATAATCATTATTATTGTTGGAAATGGAATCAGTAACCAGAGATCAAATCCTGGGCATGGCTGTTTTGCCTTTCACTTTGCTCTAGTAGCCATGGGAAAGGCATGAATCCATCTTAGCCCATGTTAATGGTAAAACTAGGTTCTTTAGCTTTGGTTAGGCAACCATTTTTGGAGAAGAAAAATTTTGAATTCAGACCAGCTTTACTGGTGTTACTTCCTGCTCATGGCAGATGGGCTGGGTAAATACATAGTTACTATGGAAACCATTGCACCATCACTGATATGGTATGGCTGTTGCCTGTTGCTCAACAATGTGCTGACAGGATCAGCAACATACTGCCATCATTTACAGTGACGTACATGTTTATTTGGATAAATAAAGTTTGGTTTGGTTTTACAGCATATCAACCTTTGTAGGTTATTAATGCCAAATCCATTTTTATACATATAGATAGTTCTATTTCAAACCATTCAGTTTAGCATAAGAATAGTTTTTGTTTGCACACAGTTAAATATCAAAACAGTTCTATTTCAAACAATTCAACTTAGCATAAGCATACAATTTAGTTCTATTTGACCCATAGATAGGACCTTCTCATGTGCTACCACTCCAGGCCAAATAGGACCTGAGAGCAATGGCAGTAAAGGAGTACTCCACTTTCTGACTGGAGCCTCAGCATCAGATTGTTTAGTGTTATATCCAGGACACTTGTTGGGGGGGGGGGAGCTAACTCCTCTGCAGAGATGCAGTCAGTGAATTCTACAGCCCCAGCTGACTGGGTCAGGTTCACTTTTTTAGCAGCCATATTGTAGTTTAGAACAGTAATTGTTGAAATTGCAGACCCATTTCATTTTTTAATCTTGGGCTCCTTACTTGGGACATAATGACCTTGCCTTGGTAGTTGGTTTTATAATACCATCTTAAGTAATTATATGGTTTCAAGTGACTAATGTTAATCATTTATAAACAATTATAGCTTTAAGTAACTATTCTTAATACTGATACAATTTTATGGTTTCAAGTGACTATTACTATCGAATGATAGTAATCATTTGCTTGCACAGACAGTTTTAGGGTTTCAAGTATTCTTATCTAATATCAATTATTTTCAAAGTGATCTATTTTTCCTATTGATAGGACCTTTACAAGTAATATTACTCTGGGTCAGAGGCACATTTAGCATGACATTTATCATTATAGGAAATTAGATTGTCACCTGAAAAACCTAGAAATGGTTGTTTACATTTTACTTTGCACCAATGCCTTTTGGAAAAGTATAGATCCATCTGTTCTCCACTCCCCATACAATGGGTAAATATTAGGTGAGACTGGGTTCTTTAATCTTGGTTAGATTAGCATAATGATTATTGTTGTTGAAAATGGAATCAGTAACCAGAGATCAAATCCTGGGCAAGTCTGTTTGCCTTTCACTTTGCTCTAGTAGCCATGGGAAAGGCATGAATCCATCTTAGCCCATGTTAATGGTAAATAGTAAGGCAGACTGGGTTCTTTAGCCTTGGTTAGGCAACCATTTTTGGAGATGAAAAATTTTGAGTTCAGACCAGCTTTACTTGTGTTACTTCCTGCTCATGGCAGATGGGCTGGGTAAATACATAGTTACTATGGAAACCATTGCACCATCACTGATATGGTATGGCTGTTGCCTGTTGCTCAACAATGTTGATTATCAAATCAGAAGAAAGCGATGAATTAAAATCAGCTTTATTTTGCTTAAAGATTGGCCTTTGCCCACGGCAAAGAGGTTTGGAGGACACATACAACTCAGGGTCAAAGTGGGCCTGGGAGTATTGGCAATGATAGAGTACTCCACACTCCTCATAGTTCCAGTACTTAAGTCTCACCACTGAACATAGTTTAGTGTCATGCCCAGGAAATGATCATGAGTTTGAGATCCTAGGTTTAGAACAATGATAAATGAAAAGTAATGTTGGCAACCTTAGTTGAGGGTGACCAAAAGGCTCCCTTTTCAACAGCTATTGCATCAAGGTGTAGGGGAGAGCGCTACTCCATTCCCGGGATTGGTCCACTTGACCCTTGATCCTTACCTTATAATGCTAAGTTTTAAGCAAGGCGCTATCAAGTACCATTTTTTGAATCTTTGGTATGACTCGACCAGGGTTTGATCCCCGGTCTCCCAGACCATTGGCAAACATTCTACCCATAGGCAAAAACCTCAAATCAGATGATCAAAAATAAATGAATATCTATAGATTAATATAAACATGCATACATTCATTTTACCTGTTTTTGTTGGCTTTATGACATGCTCTGCCTTTTTCATTAAATCAGATCATTTTAATATTATTGTGCTAAGAAACATTTCTTCGGTACTTACCCCTATTCCTAGTGCTTTGCCTGAACCCCCTAAACCAACATTTGAGGATGCCCCAAAAACCAAAGTGATTATCATTCTCACCATCAGCGATATCTGCAGAGGTGCAATTGGTGTATTCTATAGCCCAAGCTGACTGGGCGATCCAGGAAATCAACTCTGTTTGTCATGTCCATTTCCTACAACAGTAACCATCACAATACAAGTAGGTATAATATTATAAACATTCCTAAAGAAAAAAATCCACTTTAGCTGCACCAAAGCGTCTGAACAACTTATCAAACAAAGTTGAACTTTTCTGGGGGTTTTTTTGTTTATTGTATTCACTTACTTTTTCTCTTAGAACACATCAATCAAGCAGCTCCTTAACATTATAGCTGCCTAATTGTCAGCAAGACTCACCCCCAACCCTGCTTTTACTTATCCATTGGGTTTCATTATGCATGGTTGATTTAAAAAGCAAGGTTGCATCTATTGTTATAATTATCTTCTCTTTCCCTTTCTTGCTATCATTCTTTCATTTTCTTGCTGTGGAATGAGGTAATTTGTTATATCAAGCAATTATATACAGTCACTGCAAACAGAACAGCTATACATTGACTTATATAGCAATTTATCATGACAAAAAAAAAGTTGTATATTTATTTGGTTGATAGTAAAAATATGTATTTATCTTCAAAACTTGAACAAAAGTAATGGAAGATTTTTAAGAGAAACTTATCAAGTTAATGCATAATAAGCATTAACAAGTACAGTAATAATTTTTACCTTTATAAACAACATATTCCATTACCTGGTTTGGTTGTGGAGGCGTTGTAGCTCGGTAATAATAGCCTGGAAGAGCCTATCTCTCTCCAGGTCTCTAAGAGTTTTCCTTCTCCAAAATCAGTTACCATACCAAGGTTAAATATCCCGGTCTACCCTACTATTTACCAATAGCTGAAAAGAGAACAGTCGGATTTATACCTTTCCCAAGACATAATGGAAATGTACCATTAGTTGCAGTTGAAACAAAAGTTTTTGAACTCTGCATATCTGTAGGAAGATTTGGCATGAGTGAAAAAAGAAAAAAAAATTCTTTGAATACCTGGCTCTCTCCAAAGACTTTAGAAAAGTTGTTTAAAACTCTACATAAAATAAGATCCATCATAAACCTAAATTCTAAAAAATAATACAACCTCAGTCACATAACATGAGTGACTGATTTTAATGGCATGTCAACCCATCTAGGGTTATTTTATGCCATGGGTTAGAGAATTGCATTCATTGCACATTATTAATATTAGATGGGTATAAACCTACATTTTTTGCACGCATGATATCAAGCATTGCTATCTAATATTTCAATATAAATTTCAAGTAATTATTTTGATTAACAATAGTCTTTTGTTTGCACACAGTTATATGGTTAACAAGTAACAAAGAATAATCCATAGTAAAACAATTATCGCATTAAGCAACAATTCTTAATAAAAATAATTTACCGTTTAGGGGTATCAAGTACCCCTATCAAATATGAATAATTTTTAAACACATCTAATTAATCTATAGATTTGTCTCTAACAGGTACTACCACTCTAGGTCAAAGTGGAACTGGGACTAATAACAATGGTATACTCCACACTCTCCAAATATTCAGAACTGGAGCCACACCATCATTGAAGTTTTTTGTCATATACAGAACACCTGTTTTTCTAAGCCTCACCAACAGGTTGGTTGGATTTTATGCCCACTCTACTTTTGTTGGCTATTTGATGCCTAATCTTGTTTATACATATATTAAACATATGGTTTGTAAACAAATAGTCAACCTTAGTCGAGGGTGACCCGAAGGTTCCCTTTCCAATATGTACTACATCGAGGTGTAGGGGAGGGCGCTACTCCATTCCCTGGATTGCTCCACTTTACCCTTGATCCACACCTTATAATGCTGAAGCATTTGTTTATGTAAGAAGCCTCAAGTCTTAGTATTAAGTAACGAGCATTACGTACAAATTCCAACAGGTAGCATCAAATACTATTTTTTGAGTCTTTGGCATGACTCGACCTGGGATTGAACCTCAGTCTCCCAGACCATTGGTGAACACTCTACCTACTACACCCCTTTATAGATAAACTTTTTAAACAAGCCAGAGCTCATTAGCTTGCACACAGTTGAATAATTCCATGTATTGCTATGTATCTGAAAGAATTCAGTTAAACATTCATTTGTTTACACGAAACAGTTCTATTGCTAACAATTTGATTTAATGTAAGTTATTTGTTTGCTCACAGTTTAAATGTCAAACAGTTCTATTTGAGCCATAGATAGGACCCTATTTGGTGCTATCACTCCGGGTTAGAGTGGACCTGGGAGCAAAGCAATGAAGGGGTAACAGCCTTCCCCCAAGCTCCAGCATCAGATTGTTTAATGTAAAATCCAGGACACTTGTTGGGGTGGGGGGAATTTTACCCCTCGGTAGAGATGCAGTTGGTGTATTCTATTGCCCCAGCTGACTGGTCTCCTACCGACTGAGTTGTCACAACTCTAACGTGCAGAATAAACAAGCACAATACTTACTGGTTCAACAGCCCCAGCTAGCGTCCAGCTGGCTGACAAAAAATAAAATGGGCGGTAACCCAATACCGAACCTGTCACACCTTATGCAAGCCAGCGTATACACACTAATATACCCATTCACAGGACCAGCAACCAATCACTGTCCAGAGAATGGACTAAGCCACTTGAGAGCAATGGAATGCCCCAATGTCCACATAATCTTGCCTCAAGTCTTAGTATTGCTTCTTACATAAACAAGTACTTACTCACAGCTAACGAGCATTACGTACAAATTCCAACAGTTACATTAAGCATATTTAATATATATTTGTAAATATAACTCCTATAAGAAGATAGAGTTATTATATAAAACAAACTTTTTCATAGAAACTTGTTTAAAAGGACATTTTAGTGGTATTTAACTTAATAACTGGAAATAAATAAATAAATAAATTAGGAAAGTAGTCTATAATTGAAGTATGAAATGGATCTACTGACTTGAGTTCAAATCCTGTTTGCATTTCATAAAGAACTAATACAAATAGGAAATTATTCTACTTCCACCTATGAGTAAATAGTAGGGCAGACTGACTCTTTAATCTTGGGATGGCAGAAAAATTCCAAATCTTGGGATGGCAGAAAAATTCCAAATTTAAACCATGTGTACTTCACTCAAAGATTGACTTAGCTTGTGACCGAGTGGCAGGGTAAATGAATTCTTTGTTCTTTGGGTATATAAACTGTAAATAAATCAATAATTAAAGGAAGTACTCTATAATTAGCATTTAATTGTTATCTCCCTTGTGAAATTATAACTGGGACAAGCAAAAATACAGACCCCTCACGATTATAATCTAGTAGTAAAATAGACTGGAAATTGCTTTATTCTTCAAGTTGATGTTTACTAAGCTTAGCTTAGTGTTGCAAAAGTATGATTTCATATACTCACAGCAAGAAGAAAATACAGGATGCCAATCAGAGAGACAAAATATATGCACATTGATATCTATTTTTATATATTTTCCAGGAAGTAAAAATAGAGAATGGGTACAGTGCATAAGCTACTCTTTATTTTTTACAGTGCAAAAGCTACAACTTTATTTGCTCTGGATAAATCCAAAATCAAAAGTTCATAATCAGCATTACTTCACTTCACTTTACTTACTTTAGCACAAAACCACAAGTATAGGACAGCCAGTGAGAGTTGAACTTATAACAGAAAGGTGGAATGGGTTACCTTCCCGTTATATTTGAAGGAAAATAAATGAGTTGAACCAAGATATAGAAAAGTTTTTAAGAAGGTTTAATGGCAGCCAGAATAAAGGGTACCTTTATGCTGCAAGTCTCGTAGGAAGGAAGGAAGGAAATAGTCATTGAGTTGAGAAGGAATTATAGCAGCTAAATGCCCGAGTGGAATGTGCGTTGCTACAGTCAAGGCAATGCTGAATGTCTGAGCAGGATACATTTTGCTGTAGACATAGCAAAAATTGTGTTTGCTGTTTAAGGACAGGAATGATGTAGTCTCTCATAAATGTGTGGTCCTGGTTGCTGTAGGAGAGAGGCATGAAGGTCCCCAGAAAAGGTTGCCCAGGAATGAGGTAGCTGGATGTCTGAGCGGAATTACGTGTTGCTGTAGACATAGCAAAAGTTAAAGGCAACATAAAAGTGTTCCTGTAAGTGGCGGATTACATGCATCTAATTCATGTTCAACAGGGAACCCTTGGTCTAAGAGGGTAGACTCAAAAGTTCCATAAATTAGATGGCTTTCCTCATAGTGTTGTGATTCTGTTGCTATGAAGGGAGCAAACAGAAAGTATGTCCATGTTGCGTGAAAACTTCTGAGGAAGAGGTAGTTTGGCGGGCTTTCACAATTTTTATGTTGTCTGGGAAAATGGTCCGGGCTGAATAGAATAAGTCATCTTCATTGGGTGAAAATATGCAACGACTATAACAGTCAAATTAATTTATGCGCCAAACAAAAATACAAAGTTCTTTTTGCTACAAACACACAAGCAATGAGCTGGGGTTTTTTTTCACAAAATCAGAACATTTTAATATTGTGCTAACAAACATCTTGTTATAATGTGCTATTATTGCTGTGTTTTGCAAATATATATACAAAAACTAGATCATTGTTGAGCACTTACTGTAGAGTAATAGCTAGATTAACAGACCATTGTTAGGGAATTTGATTCTTATCAGGTGCCCCATATTTCTGGTTTCATGCCACATCTAAGCTAAGCTAAGTAAATAACTATAATATAGATTGTGACTATATTAACTTTATTTGAAACAATATTTAAATATTGTAAAATTAAAATTTTTTTGCAAATGTCTTATGGCTCAACTTAATCATATTTGTAACATTTTAGCAAGTATACAACTCATACATTTGTTTTTCATTATCATGGTACACTGGCAAATGTATTTAATTGATTTTTTTTTTTCAATTAAAAAAGAAATCATACTTATATATAATTAATTCAAATGATAATTTTTTTTAAAGAAAACTATTTCTATTCTTTCCTTCCTGCTTCTACCACTTTTCACTGAATTTTTTTTTCATTAAGTGTCTCTCTGAATTAATTTCACAGACTAGAAAACAACTATTTCATTTTATTTTATATATAAATTTTAGTTGAAGCTGATACTCAGTTCAGTTCAATATCAGTTTTAAAAAGAAACTGAAATGTAAATAGTTTGCAATTAAAGAGGGAACAGAAGATTAATACAGAAATTCAAAATGACATTTGTAACAACTAGACACAAATTCACAACCTGATATTCATGTTTCCTGTCAGATTCAGTTTCATTAATTGATTGATAATTAAAATGTCATGATACACAAAAACACTTTTCATTATACATTGAATAAATATGGCTAGACTATTATTACTATTAGATTTAATCTATTTTCTTGTTACTTTTTATCCAATCCTTTTGTCAAGATGAGAAAATATGGTTATATCTTAAGTATTTTATTACTAGCTTTATTCCCTCTGTTTTTGGTTTATCAGATTAATTGCCATAAATTGTGGCATATATAGACTACCTTTTAAGCTTGAAAAACTTCTACAAAACTATAGAAGGGCTAAAATCCAAACCTTTACTATTTATGTTATGTTGACCACTCTGTGGTATATATTGAATTTTAGCTGTTTAAGTTTACCACTAGTATTGTAGAAACTTTTTAGGGTTATATGTTGAATTTTACAGTAATTCAAAAATTAAATAAACATGGTTATGTTTGAAAAACCAGATATCATTATCTTTTCTTTATTTTAACATTTCTCTTTTGACTATAGGAGAATATTTATTTGTGCAAATAAAAACATTCTTTTACAACACAAAATATAGCTGAAAGCCAAAAAAATTGAGGTGAGGAAGCACTAAGTAAATAGATATTTTTTGTAGCATGGGGGTGGTTATTTATATCTCAATTTCCTTGCACCAACATGCAAAACTTCAGATAACACAGAGCTCATGCTGCTCTTTCTTTTTTCTTGCCTTATTGTATTCCAAATTGAAGATATTCTTTTGGCCGTGGGAGCACTCTGTAAGTATCAAACTCACATACAAAAATTCACTAGCCTACCCTGCCGACAATTATCTTCCTTTTGGTGTCATAGTTAGTAATGGTAAGGATTATTGACGAACCTGGTGCTCGGCTGTGTGTCCAACAACAAATGGTCAATCATAAGAACTCTCATGGTAGGTGAGAAAAATGGGCACGCACAAGAGTTGTGGATTTTTGAAAAGAGCAACAAAGAATGACTTAAATTTCTGGGCTAGAGATCCCACACCTTCATTTAGCAAACAATAGATCTTTTCTTCTTCAACTAGAGGATGCCACTTCACATCTTTCTCTTTTTAAGACTGGTTCAGAAGGAAGCTGCAATATCAATAATAAAGTGAGTGATATTTTTCTGTGACCACATGTCTGATTATCTTTTTCCATGAACTTGTCATGTTTTCACTTTGTCTCAACCAATCTTTTTTGATCCATCAAGACTACATTAACAATTTTCTTAATATCTAGATACTGGTTTATAGTGGGCAGTCTAAAAGCAGGTATTTATGTTACAAAACCTTCATAGGTAAAAAAAAAAATCAACTTTGGATTTGACCCAATACAGTCATTGTCAATATGAAGCAGTAGCTCTTGCTTAAAATAATATGTACTTTGTGACTCACCTAAAGTATCAAGTCCCACTAAAATTACCAAAGCAAAGCAATCTGAGATTGGTGTAAAAGCTATTTGTGTGTCGACAAATAGCATTGATTCCCTGAATGATAGGTTGATAAAAACAACTTTGTGCAACTTTATGTATATATAGTCAAGGGCAACCTGAAGGCTCCCTTTTCAATAGCTACAACACTGAGGTGTAGGGAAGGGTGCTACTCTGTAGGGAAGGGTGCTCCTCTGGTACATATCAAGGGTGCTACCCTTGATATGTACCTTTTAATGCGGCGTGTTAAGCATGAGGGCATCAAGTACCTTTTTTTGAGTCCTTTGTATTAATCGACTGGGGATTGAACGCAGGACTCTCAGACCATTGGCAGACACTCTAACCATTATGTTAATTGGCTGGTTGATATATATAAATTTATGTACACATATACACAAATAAAAACGGAGAGAGAGAGAGATACATATACACATAGTGTCACCCATGAATAAGTACTTACATGCTATAACAATTTTATAAAAGTTTCAAACGTGGTTTCAAATAACTAATAAAATAATGATCCTTTGTAAACAATTACATCTTAATGCAAATAATTTTCGCAGTTATATAGTATCGATTATTCCTATATAATATGAATAATTTTCAAACAGATATTTGACTCATAAATGGGACCCTAACTGGTATTGCCACTTTGGGTCAAAAGACCTTGGAATAATGGCAATGAAGAGGTACTTCACACTTCCCAGAGCTCTAGTACTGTTGCTTTACCACCAGGCAAAGTTTAGTGTCATACCCAGGACACCCCTTTTTTTGTAGGGGAGGTTCTTACTCTAAAGGATGCATGTTGGCATATTCTAAACCTAGTCAACAGGGTAAGCCATACAAAGAACATAGAAATGGATTATTTTGGTAAAATACAATTAAATGGTTTCAATTATTGCTATCTAACATTTATATTTGTTGGAATTCATTCGTAATGCTCGTTAGCAGTGAGTAAATACTCCTTTGCATAAAAAAGTAATGCTATGACTTGAGGCAAGATTATATAGAGATTGGGGCATTCCATTCCTCACAAGTGGCAAAGTCCATTCTCTGGACGGTGATTGGTTCCTGGTCCAGTGAATGGGTATATTAGTGTGTGTATACACTAGCTTGCTTAATATGTTACAGATTTGGTATTGGATTACTGCCCATTTTACTTTTTGTCTGCCAGCTGGGGCTGTTGAACCAGTAAGTGTTGTTCTTGTTGTTTATTCTGCATGTTAGAGTGGTGACTTCTACAATAATTCTATTCAATATCAAACATTTGTTTCCAGACAGTGAAGCGGTTTGAAGTATTGCTATGTATCATCAACAATTCAATTAAACATCAGTCATTTGTTTGCACACAGTTAAATTATCAAACAGTTCTATTTCTAACAATTCAATTAAGCATAAGTCATTTGTTTGCATTCAGTTTAAATGTCAGATGTTCTATTTGACCCATACATAGGACCCTATCAGGTGTTGCCACTCCGGGTCAAAGTTGAACTGGGAGCAATAAAGGGGTACTCTGCATTTCCCAAATCTCCAGCATTACAAGGGCCTCACCATCAAATTGTCTAGTCTCATATCTAGGGCATTTGTCAGTGCGGGGGTTGCCCTCTGCAGAGATGCAGTCGGTATATTCTGTAGCCCCAACCAAATGGTTGATTTATCAATGAGAGATTCATTTTTGTACTAAAGTACCGTAAATAAAAATTGTTTTCTTTCATTTATATAATATTACTGTCAATAAAAAAATTTTTTTTCAAAATTATACTTTGAAAATTTGCTATCAACCATAATTACTTACTCTGGATATTGATTATAACAAAATATTTAATGCTCAGACAAAAATCATCTCAATAAAGTTAGAATATATTAGCTTTAAGCAAAAGTTCCCACCATCATCTTTTGCACTATGTTAGGGAAATCTCAGAAGTATCTTTAAACTTTTCTCAGCTCTTTGTACAGTCAATCAAATCTGTTATGTATTTATAAGATCCAAGGAATTATCCAGAAGCCAAGAATGACCATTAGGTCATTCTTGGCTTCTGGATAATTCCTTGGAGCAAAGAACATTGTCAGTCTTAAAACATCAGTCTTCTCTTTTCAACTGTATGTTAGAATTTGTTTGTAATGCTCGTTAGCTGTGAGTAAATACTCATGTGCATAAGAAGCAATGCTATGACTTAAAGACAGATTATATGGGCATTGGGCATTCCATTGCTCTCAAGTGGCTAAGTCCATTCTCTGGACAGTGATTGGTTGCTAAACTAGTGAATTGGTATATTAGAGTATGAATATACACTGGCTTGCTTAAGATGTTACAGGCTCGGTATTGGGTTACCACCCATTTTATTTTTCATCTGCCAGCTGGATGCTAGCTGGGGCTGTAGAACCAGTAAGTGTTGTTCTTGTTGTTTATTCTGCATGTTAGAGTAGTGACTTCTACATTGAGATGCTTGCAGTGTAATAGCTATTGTCATAGTAAGTGGATTCAGCTACACAAGTTCAAAATCCTGAACAAGGCTGTTTGCATTGCACATAATGCTAATACCCCAGGGAAAGGTAAGAATCCAACAATTCTCCCTTCTGCTATGGGTAAGCAGGACAGACTTGGCTCTTTAACCTTGGTAAAGCAACCACTCAAAGAAAATGAAAAGCGAGCCAACTCTTTTGCTACAGATTTTCACTGATGAATGAAAGTGAGGATACTGAGGATTGATAGGTTAATTTCAATGGGAAACCATTTTGTGTTTCTATAGAAAAGACCACTTATCAAGGGAAGCAATCAATACATTCAACAAAATAGCATCCCTACAGATTAGACCTCTCATAGAACTTTTTGTAGATTTATTTAAAATCATTATTAACCCTAATCCATAAAAACTCAATATTTTCTAAATATAAATTCTCTTTGATATAAAGCTTATAAAAGAGTTTTAAAATGGTTAATAATTTATGATTTGAACAATAATTTAAACCAGTTGTACATTACTTAAAATTGTGTTGCATCCTGCTTGCGGTGGAAGAGTAGGTTAAATATAAGCACACAAAAACAATGACCTTTCCAAATGGTAAAAGAAAAAAAATTCTTTTTAAATGGTGATCAAACAATAATTACTGGTTTATCAATAAAAGCTGCAAAAACAGTTGACTGCTCTGTCGGCAGGGATTAGAATATGTTGTCTGTATCTCCTGCTGAGGAGTAAGACCCTTCCTCCAAAAATAGTGCCCTATGCCCTAAATTGCATCAGATGGTGAGTTTTCAGTTCTTTGTTTGTTTCACAACACCACTATACCACACACAATTTAATTTTGTCTTAATACTTCAGTGCATATATATATATTTACATTTTTCTGCAGTTGTTACATCAAGTATTCCTATCTAAAATAGATAATTTACTCACAGTTGTATGGATTCAAGTATTCCTATCTAATACAAATAATCATATAAAAAAAAGTAAAGTTGACGACCTTAGTCGAGGGGGACCTGAAGGCTCCCTTTTCATTAGCTACACTGAGGTGTAGGGGAGAGCACTACTTCTTTCCTTGGATTGCTCCACTTTACCCTTAATCTTTACTTTATAGTGCTGAGTGCTAAGGAAGTACCATTTTTTTTGAGTCTTTGGTATGACTCAACCTGGGATTGAACTCCAGTTTCTTGGACCATTAGTGAACACTCTACTTATTAGGCCAATGTAAATAATCATATAGTTTAGTGGGTAGAGTGTTTGCCAATGGTCTGGGAGACCTAGGTTCAAACTTTAAAAATGGTACTTGATACCTCCTTGCTTAACACTCAGCAATATAAGGTACATATCAAGGGTAAAGTGGAGCAATCCAGGGAAAGGAGCAGTGCCCTCCTCTGTGCTTCAGTGTAGTAGCTATTGAAAAGGGAGCCTTCAGGTCACCCTCGACTATGGTTGCCAACTAATAAGTCATTTGTTTGCACATATATATGGTTTCAAGTAACTGATAATAATCCTTAGATATAATTATAGATTCATGTAATTATTTTTGATACAAATAATTTACAGTTATATACCATCAAATATTCCAATTGAATACAAATAATTTTTAAATAGATCTATTGGTCAAATAGATGGAAGGTGTTGTGAATGACTTGAGGTGAGCTGTAAAATTCCACCTGTAGTGCATTTTCCAAACAAGTATTTTTCAAATAATTATTTACTATTGTAAGAGTTGTTTTTTAATTACTTGTAATCAAATCTCTCATTAAATGACTTACTTCATTAACCGAGATATTTTTTTTATGAAAATTTTAAGTTTCAAATTTTTATTTTCTAGAATTAAAAAATGCTTGAAAATGTTTGAATTTTAGCCAAAATTTTTTGCCTCTTTTTAAGTAAATTTTCGGTGGTAACAGAATTTTGATGTTTTTTGAGGGTTATTTTTTAAATTTTTTATAAATGTAAGAGTCTTTTTTTTTTCATTAATTGCAATTCAATCATTAAAATATTTGGTAAATTGTAAGACAATTTGTTTGTTTGTTTTTAAATTTTTTATAAATGTAAGAGTCTTTTTTTTTTCATTAATTGCAACTCAATCATTAAAATATTTGGTAAATTGTAAGACAATTTGTTTGTTTGTTAATGGCCAATCAAAATTGGCCATTAACAAACAAACACGAGTTCAAATCCTGGACGAGACTGATCGCATTTCACATAGCACTAATACCCTTGGGAAAGGTATGAATCCAAATATTCTCCCTCCAGCTATGGGTAAATATTAGGGCAGACTAGGTTCTTCAGCCTTGGTGAGGCGACTAGTCTAGGAGAAGGAAAACTCTGAATTCAAACCTGTTAAACTCCGCTTAAAAATTGACCTGGTGTCATATCCTATCCGAGCGGAGGGGTTGGTAAATATGATTAACAAACATGTAATCCTACCAAATTTTAGATACATTTTTTTGCACAAAAAGGCAAGTTTAAATTAAATAATCATAAATGATGAGAGAGGTGGACTAATAAATGATTTATCCAATAAATTTTGTTTTATCTATGTTTATATGTTAAAGATTTCAAGCAGGCATTATTTTTTAATTAAGTGAATCTAAAAAGTATAGACAATAGTTTCAAGTATTCTTATCAAATACTAATGATTTTCAAACAGATGGGATCCTGACAAGTACTACTATGATTATGTTGAGTAGACTGATAATAAATGGCTACAAAGAGGTTGTTCACACTCACTAGAATGCATACTTAGGACACAACAGTTTTTGATGAAACACTCGATTATACAGGTCCAGCACCATCTGTACTATCCACATATAGCTCCATATAACTTTTTTGTTTCCTGAACAAAAAATCAATTTGCTTAATAAAATTTGATGGCATTTGTTTTAGTTTGTTTGGTTGATTTTATGGCACATTGTAGGTTATTTAATGCCAAATCCATTTTTATACATATAAACAGTCCTATTTCAAACAATTTGACCCATACATAGGACCCTATCAGGTGCAACCACACCAGGCCAGAGTGGATCTGAGAGCGATGCATTAAAGTGGTACTCTGCATTCCCCAAAGCTCCAGCATTACAAGAGCCTCAGCATCTGATTGTTTTGTGTCATATCCAGAACACTTGTTGGGAGAGTCTTACCCCTCTGCAGAGATGCAGTCAGAGTAATCTACAGCCTCAGCTGACTGAGCCAGTTTTGAGGATGTAGAGGAATGTAAAAGGAATATAACAGTGTAGCTTCACACTATATCAAAGGAAGCATCTCAAAGGTGCTTTGACCCATGAAAAACTCACAGGAATTAGGGTGTTTTAATACCAACGGATCTATTTTGAAGAAATTTTATTCATAGTTCCTTTGTGTCTTAGTAAATGCAGCTTTAGTCTCAATACTTTTTGAAGGAACCTCAAAAGCAATTCTAACTTTGAGTACTTATTCTGTAATGTTTTCAAAAGTACAAATTTAAACTTCTTATTTTTGCTGTTCACAACTGCTACTTATTCAGTAGTTGCCCATATGTGTAATGGTTATCATCATAGGAAATGGACACGGCAACAAGAGTTCAAATCCTGGATGAGGCTGATTGCATTTCACCAAGTACTAATACCCTTGAGAAAGGTATGAATCTAATAATTCTCTCTCCAGCTACAGGTAAATAATTGTATAGACTGGGTTAGGCAACCAGTCTAGAAGAATGAAAACTCTGAATTCAAACCTGTTAAACTCAGCTTAAAAATTGACCTAGTGTCCTATCCTGCCTGTGTGGTGGGGTTGGTAAATATATTCTTATTCTGGTGAAACATGCATTCTGAAAGGGAAAAGTTGTATCATTCTGATTTTTTTTATTGATTTTAATGGCATGTCAACCCATTTGGGTTATTTTATGCTTAAAGTTATGAAATCATGTACCTTCTATTTTTATATTTACATTTTTTGTGTTGTTGTCTTTGATTTTTTTAATTTCATTTTGAATATGTTGAAATCCTCTGGGATCATTTACAAATACTCACTTTGTATGGTATCGATCATATCAACATTTATAATTTTTTGTATAATTTTATTTTTCTCAAAATGGTTGGTTGGTTGTTTTATGGCATATCAACCTTTTTCAAGTCATTTAACACTGAATTAAGTCATTTCAATATAATTTTGTGTGTTTGGTTTGGTTTTATGGCACCTCAACCATTGTAGGTTATTTAATGCCAAATCCATTTTTATACAAAAACAGTTCTATTTCAAACATTTCAGTTTAGCATTAGTATACAGTTTAGTTCTATTTAACCCATAGATACGACCTTATCAGGTGCAACCATTCCGGGCCAGAGTAGACCTGGAAGCGATGGCAATAAAAGGTTGCTCTGCATTCCCCAAAGCTTCAGCATTACTGGAGCCTAAACATTAGATTGTTTTAATGTCATATCAAGACACTCATTGGGGGAGTCTAACCCTGCTGCAGAGATGCAGTTGGTGTATTCTACTGCCCCAGCTCACTTGGCTTTCTCAAGAAGGATAAAATGTCATTCATGCAGACATTATCTATTAGATTTTAGATTTCATTTGCATTGAAAAAAAGTCTCATAAGAGATAAAACTCATCATTCTATGAGAAAATATTTAATTGTGTCGGGTATTTAACACACTATAAGTAAAGTTGGCGACCTTAGTGAAGGGTGACCCAAAGGCTCCCTTTTCAATAGCTACTACACCAAGGTGTAGGGAAGGGCGCTACTCCTTTCCCTGGATTGCTCCACTTTACCCTCAATCCTTTCCTTATAGCGCTAAGTGCTAAGCAAGGCAGCATCAAGTACCATTTTTTGAGTCTTTGGTATTACTCAATCTGGGATTGAACCCCAGTCTCTCAGACCATTGGCGAACACTCTACTCATTACACCAATAGGCACAAGTAAGTCTTGTGTGGTCAATGTTTCACTAAGATATAGGGATTTGTTCCCTTCTCTTGGTATGAATTTTATCCAGAAAAGTTTATTGCTTGTGTTGTTCATATTGCAATACAAAAAATCCTAACCAAATTCTTCTCGTATTTTTTACAAAACTATCTCGTATCCTGTTTCTTTTGATTCATAATGTCATGTTTCATGATCACCTGGCTTATCCATTTTCGTGACAACTTGATTTGTACTGCTTCTTTAATTTTTCTCCTTCCTCTATTGTGTCAGAAAAATGATTCTTTCCTCATAAGTGTAAGTATTACACCTAAAGATGGTTGGAGAATGTACCAGCTGAAACATCATGTGAACAACAAAAACAGCGTGTTTAATTGTCCAAAAAATTCTTTGAATGCTAATGACCCTTTTCAAAATTATAGACTGCGTGATTCTTTTGGGAATAAATTATATATTCCATTTTGTTTTACTTGTCTATTACTTTTATGAAGAAAATGCTTATAAAAGATAAGCAAATCATTGAATTCTCATCTGAATTTGTTTGCTTTGCATCAGAAACGAAATAAACATGACAGAGATGCTAGCAGAACAGCCAAGTGCAAAAATAAATAAAAAAAATATTAATATTACTCATAAAAGAATAGAGCATAAGTATAAATGCCAGGTGTAGGTAATTCGTAATAATCTTTTTAATATACACCTGTCAAAATCATACAGACATATATGTGCACATGTTAATATATATAGCTGTAAACTTATATTGTACAATGTGACTAGGTGTGTAAGTATACTTTCATTGGGACAATATCAATGATAGAAAAAGATATATACACATTTAAAAAAGAAAAATGTATATATATATATATATATATATATATATATATATATATATATATATGTGTGTGTGTGTGTGTGTGTATGTGTGTGTGTGTGTGTGTGTGTGTGTGTGTGTGTGTGTGTGTGTGTGTGTGTGTGTGTGTGTGTGTGCATAAAGACATGCCCTGCAAATGTCAATTGTTGTTAAGGAGGCTGAGAGATATCATTAGAAACACATCTGTTGATGTTAATGACACAGACACATCAAAAGAATATCTGCTTCAAAAGAAATTCAGATAAGAGAGACAAAAAAAAAAAGATCAGTTCAGGTGGAGATGGAAGGCATGAATATATATTACAAAATTGGGATTTGATCATATAAGGAGAAAAGGAAAAAGCCAAAGTCTTGTTTTTTCCTTAACCTTACCACAATTTTTTGTTCTAATCATCTGTGTGTATCAAGCATAGAAACTATCATAAAATTTCCAACCATAATATTCCAGTATTCTTATCCATATTATAGAACAGAGTTTCTTTTAATCTGATAAAGATTTTTAATTAAAAGGAACAGAAAATCTACTATTATTACTAGCATAAAACCAACAATTCAGTTTCACTTTCTCTGTTTAATGGTATCTCAACCTTTGTGGGTTATTTAATGTCAAAGTGGTACTTTTTAACCCATAGCTGGGAGGAATAAGAGGTTCATACATCTTTCTTGAGTATTAATCCAAAAGTGAAAATAATTAAGTGACTGGAAATTGTAGTCCAGAAAGTTAGTCACTATGTCAAAGGGATTCCACCTCCTCACTTACTATTGTGTCACTGGGACTCAGCCAAAACCAATAAGATCAGTTTATCGGCTACCATATATCATAATGGTATCAAATAAGTTGACTCGAATTCAAATAACTTGACTTGAATTTAAATGAAGTAGAAGTCCCCATGGTTTAACGGATTGTACTGGATTGTTACATCAGTATTAAGCAAGTTTGAACTCCAGTTGCAACAAATTCACTTGAGAAAAGTATGAACCCCCTTATTCCCCCAGCAATAGATTGAATAGTATCACTGCAATTCTACAATTCTCACAGCAATAGTATCACTGCAATTCTACAATTCTCTTTTATAACAGCTGTGTTTTATCTGGGAGTCAATCTTAATATTTAAATGTTATGATAAAAAAAAGACAAAAACAAATTAAGGTCAAAATAAAAATTTTTGGCAAGAAATAACCCACAAAGGTTGATATACCATCAAACAATAGTTTGGTTTTATGGCATATCAACCATTGTTGGTTATTTGATGCCAAATCCTCTTTATACATATACATTAAATATATATGAATTTTGAACACATTTTGTTAATGACATTTTTCAACAAGCCTAAGCTAATTTTTTGCATATAGTTAAATGGTACCAAGTATTCTTATGTAATACCAATATTTCAATTTAGGTACACAACTAAATGGTTCCAAATATTGCTATTTAGCACAAATAATTCAATTCACTGTTACTCATTGGTTTACACTCAGTTAAATGGTTGACGAACCAGACATGCAGGACACTGCTGGAAAAGCAGGGACGAGCTCATAAGTGATGTACTCTTATGGACCCCCACATATGGTCTGGCAAAAGCAGGACCACCAGCTCGAACATACACTTAGCAGCTATGTGAGGATACGGGATGTGGCCCTGAAGACCTACCAGAGGCGAAGAACGATAGGGAGAAGTGGCGAGAGAGGGTCAGGGATATCCATGCTAGCAGCATGACATGATGATGATGATGATGATGATGATGATGATGAAATGGTTCCAAGTATTGCTTTGTATCACTAACAGTTCAATTAAACATCAGTCATTTGTTTATGCATAGTTAAATGACATAGCAGTTTTATTTAAAACAATTCAATTTAGTATAGTTTAAATGTCAAATGTTCGATTCGACTCATAGATAGGACCCTATCAGATGCTACCACTCTGGGTTAAAGTGAACCGGGGAGCAATGGCAATGAAGGGGTACTCTGCATTCCCCAAAGCTCCAAAATTACTGGAACCTCAACATCAGATTGTTTAGTGTCATATAGTTTAGTTTAGTTTATGTTTAGTGACAATCATGGGGGAGGGGTCTGTAGAGATGCTGTTGATGCAGTAAACGAAGTAACATAACAAATTATATTGTCTTATTACTATACACAGACTTAGTCTCATTGGTACATTTCTAAATATAGATTACTGAAAATTCTCAATTAAAAGCATATATATCTTAACTAAAATTGATTTAGTTTTACTACAAGTTGTAATCTAGATATTTAGAATGATTCCTGCTCTTTTATAACAGCTGTGTTTTATCTGGGAGTCAATCTTAATATTTTAATGTTATGATAAAAAAAGACAAAACAAATTAAGGTCAAAATAAAAATTTATAAAAATCAACAACAATAATATTAATGCA
>OY757907.1:89395042-89410042 GCA_963585895.1 Sepioteuthis lessoniana
ATCAATTAAATGCAAAGACTACATTGGATGTTAATCTTCATTTTCTGAGTACAGTTTGTGATTTAAAAAAAGAAAAAAAAAAACGTGTTTACTTTCGGCGGTTGATGTTATTACCCGTTTACAGTAACCATTTCTTACATAATCACACAGGAAAGGTGGTTCCGCATGTATTTCCTTCATGCTGAAAACTTTCTCACTTTTGACCAAATCCAACTTGATGTGTATCGCACCGTGGTCTGAAGACAATTTGAGGCAACTTTCAAACTGCGGCCAGTGATTCCTATTTTTTAAAGAAACAAAATGACTGAGTGTCCTATAAAACCACGACAGCCAACCTCAATAGGAATCACATGGTATATCCAACCCTTTTCCATGCAGTCAGCACGCAGTGTCTTGTAGTGTTTTTTCTTCCGCTCGTGTGCTTTCTCCCGGTTTTCTTCCCAGGGGACAGTCAATTCTATATATATATATACATGAACCTCTCAAGAACAAATTCAAGAGAGAGAGAGAGAGAGGAAAATAAATTTGGATTCTCAGTAAACTCAGAGTATGAAAAATGAGTTGACCACTTTCACTTGATGGAGAGAAATAAACCATTATGAGAAGAGAAAGACCAGACAAAGATCTTGATATTGTCTTTCTCATTTTCTGTTGTCATTCTCGTTTAGGGTTCTGTCTTTGTATTTTCACTGTGGGAGTGGGACCCCTTTGTGGAGCTCACCCAAAAATGTGTGCTGAAACTTTCAGCTATCTTCACAACTGACTTTTTTCCTGTTTTGTATTCCATGTCTACTCCCACAACTCATCCGCTTGAGCCAATCAGAATTCATTGCCGATTTGCTGCTGATAAGTTTCTATTTTTATCTTGGGTATCCACTGCTATCCTAACCTAGACTTGGAGAAGCTCTAAGTCAAGCTAGGAAACAACTTATTACTAAAACAATCACCCAGTATCTCTAATTATTTTACAGTGAGTGTAAAATTTCTGTCTTGCTAACCAATATCTGAATTTCAAAAAACTTAGAATAAAAGTTATTTCATCATTAAGACATGCTAACATCATAGATTCCTTTGACTCTCATACCATTCATCCCATTGCTCTTGGTAAGTTTTCTAGATGGGGTCTAGTGTCTCCCCTGAGCTGATGAATGTAAGCTTTTGCTTTGTTTAAAATAGCATGCAACATCTTTCCCAGGTTCACTCTGAGCCAGAGTAGTAGTACCTGTTAGGGTTCCATCTGTTTAGAAATTATTTTAGCTTTTTGTATAAGCGTCTTGTTAAAGACCAAGTGGTGCAACCATACAGTAGTACTGACATAGCAACAGTTCGGAAGAATTCATCCAAAACAATCAAATTAACTGAAATCACTGTTAATTAAATTAATTCCTTGATTCTGGGGTTGGGAAACTTAAGGTTCAATGTCAAGTTTAATTCTTTTTTTAAAGAAGTAGCGAATATCTCCTCTTTCTGATTTTCTAATAAGGTCTCTATTTAGAGATAAAAGATTTAAATTGATGCTGGAATTATTCTACCATTCACTTAAAAGAAAAAAATGCATTATTACTCAGGCTGAAGATCACTTTTGTAACAAATACGTTTTACAGGTCGAGTAATAAATTTTGTAACAAATACATGTTTTACAGGTCGAGTAATAAATTCAGCAACACAAATTGAAATCCTTGGTGAGTTTGTTTGCATTTCACAACACACTTAGGAAAGATATAAATACTTCTCTTCTTGCCCCAGCAATGGGTTAGTAGGTTTATTTGTTTAATGACATATCAATTCCTTATGGGTTATTTAATGCTGATATTTGATTCATTTGTAAATGCTTTCTTGTAATTATAATTATATTTTCTATATTTCACTGCATTGTTTTTTTAAATTGAACTTTTTCCATAATCATTTGTTTGCACAGTTTCACATGATATTAATCATTTCTCTTGCACAGTTACACATGATATTAATCATTTCTAATGAGTAGAGTGTTTGCCAGTGGTCCGGGAGACCGGGGTTCAATTGCCGGTCAAGACTCAAAAATGGTATTTGATGCCACCTTGCTTAACACTCAGCATTAAAAGTTACAGATCAAGGGTAAAGTGGAGCAATCCAAGGGATGGAGTAGTGCCCTCCTCTACACTTCAGTGTAGTAGCTATTGAAAAGAGAGCCTTTGGGTCACCCTCAACTAAGGTCACCAACTTTACTTTTATAAATAATTTGATGCTGTATTTGATGTTGTATGGTTTCAAGTATTCTTATCTAATACTAATAATTTATACACAATTATATGGTTAACATCACAAGAAATGAAACTGGTGACTCAAATTCACACCTTGGATGATGCTGTCAGCATTTCACTTCATACAAATAATCTTGGGAAAAGTATAAATCTATTCTCCCCCTTGAACCAAGCTATTGGTAAATAGCAGGGCAGAATGGGTTCTTTCGCTTTGTTTAGGCCACTAGTCAAGGAGAATAAAAACTCTGAATCCAGCTAAGCTTTGCTCCACTTAAAAATTGACGTTGTGTTACATCCTGCCCATCAAGGCACTAGATAGATATATACACAATTATATGGTTTCAAGCCTTCCTGTCTAATACAAGGTAAGACTTGCCAAGCAAACCTAAGAGAAGGCTACAAATGTGATATTTGAACAACAAAACCTTATCACAATCTATTCATGTCAATTTTTCTTTCTGTTGGTTCATATAAACTAGTTCTATACTTATTTTATACATTTAATATATAAAATACTATGAGATTTTATAATTTCTTCTCTTCTATTGTCCACAATATTTTGAAGGTTACACAGATTTCAAATTATCATCAAAGTATCCAAATTTAGTGTTCGCCAATAGTCTGGGAGACCGGGGTTGAATCACAGGTTGAGTCATACAAAAAAATAGCACTTGATGCTGCCTTGCTTAACACTCAGCATTATAAGATAAGGATCAAGGGAAAGTGGAGCAATCCAGGGAATGGAGTAGCGCTTTCTCTTACACCTCGGTGTGGTAGCCATTGTTTTCAATAGCTACCACACCGAGGTGTAAGGGAAAGTGCTACTCCATTCCCTGGATTGCTGGAGCCAATGGATCACCCTTAACTAAGGTCACCAATTTTACTTACTTTTATATTTTACTTTCCAAAAACTCCATCCTGTTGGCAGGGGGTATATGCTGACTGCATCCCATGCAGATGATTAAGACAACACCAATCAAAAAAGAGGTGTCTTGGGAATGTCACTAAACTGCATCTGGTGGTGAGGCTCTGTATTTGGAGCTCTGGGGAATATGGAGTAACTCTTCATTGCCATTACTCCCAGGTTCACTCTGAGCCAGAGTGGTAGTATCTGTTAGGGTTCCATCTATGGGTCTAATAGATCTGTTTAGAAATTATTTGCATTTGATAGAAATACAAGATATAATATAAACATGATAAAAAATCTCTTAAGAAACTACACAAAAATGTACATATGAATATTGAATGTGATGAATTGAGCAAGTCAGCAGACTATAGTGCTGAGCAGCATAATAGCAGATTAGCCAATAACAATGCTTGGTACATAAAGCAATCAGTATTTGTTATTTGGAATATCCTATTCCAGCATCTCGGTGGTCCCATTCCTCTAGTCCTGATTAGCCACCGGTTTCAGTGTGGATATAAGTAAAGTTGGTGACCTCAGTCGAGGGGGAACCCAAAGGTTCACTTGTCAATAGCTACTACACTGAGGTGTAGGAGAGGGTGCTACTCCATTCCCTGGATTGCTCCTCTTTACCCTTGATCTGTACCTTATAATGCTGGATGTTAAGCAAGGCCACACCAAGTACCCTTTTTTGAGTCTTTAGTATGGCTCAACCTGGGATTGAAACCTGGTCTCTCAGACCATTGGTAAACACTCAACTCATTAGGCCAATGGTCTGGTCAATAGATGTCCACCATTCTGCATTGTGCTCATGGTGACTGTTCCTAGTTATGGTTTGTTCCTTTGTCGGTCAACTGGATGGTCGTTGAAATCCTGATGCGATGATTAGTACCTTATCTCTTTTACTTCATCAGAGTTGTAACTTCTACAAAATGTATTTAATTCCTTAAACTTTTGGTATAAAATAACCCCAATGGGTTAGATGATGTTAAAATTAATCATCTGCCAAAAAATGATAGTTAGAATTCCTAAGTGTTCAAAAGAATATTAAAATCCAAAGTCAAGTATATAAAGTCAGCATGTGAAAAGTTTATTCCATACTTTGTCCCAAAATTTCGATTCTAGAGAATTCCTTAGTTTTGAAGAAGCCACTGCTCTAACACGCAGGATAAAATAACAACACTTACCAGCCTGGCGGCCCAGCTTGCAGACAAAAATATGTCAATGAGCAGGCCAGTATATATGCACACTAGCATAGTCAATCACTGCCCAGGGAATGGACTTGACCACCTGCACATCATGGAATGCCCCGATACACATATAATCTTCCCTTCCTCATGCTCATCTCGACACATAATTTGACATGTGTAAACTACATTCAAGTACAATATACAACAAAACTTCAACTGGTTTCACATTTTGTCTATAGTATAGTCTTTATATTCTGGAAATTTAATAGATATCTAGAGTCAATTTTATGTTTTATTTTATTAGAGTCACATAAAGAAACAATCATTAGTTCTTGCCTGTGGTGTAATGGTTATCATCGTAGGAAATGGACACGGCGACACGAGTTCAAATCCTGGACGAGACTGATTGCATTTCACACAGCACTAATACCCTTGGGAAAGATATGAATCCAATTATTCCCCCTCCAGCTATGGGTAAATAGTAGGACAAACTAGGTTCTTCAGACTTGGTGAGGCAACTAGTCTAGGAGAAGGAAAACTCTGACTTCAAACCTGTTAAACTCCGCTTAAAAATCGACCTTGTGTCATATCCTGCCTGAGCGGAGGGGTTGGTAAATATGATTAGTTCTAATTAACTCTCAAAGTAAAATATCGATCAGATATCCTCTTTTTTGGACAACCTTTATATACAGGCTGATTGAAAAGTAACTATCTATTTTAAAATAATTATAATTTTATTTCTTGTAAAAATTATTGTTAAGAAATAAATTATAAGAATTTTAAAATAGGGGAAAAATGACATTGAAGAGGTTCCAACCGTCCAACTATTTGCTCCTTTTAGTTTGAGGTAAAAATTTATTCATGCCTTTAGTGTATATCTGCCACTACTGGCCAACTAATAGCTGTTTTTTGTCGAAATCTTTATTCCCTTTCGGCGTTGCATTTTAAATTGCAATTTTTTTATTTGTTCATAATCATTTGCATGCACACAGCTATAAATGATAACAAGTATTTCAATCAAATGCTACTAATTTGTACACAGTTGTAGTTTGGTATTTACAAACCTAATTCCGCATAAAAATAAGACATTCTTTTTTAGATGAAGATATTCATCTTCATATATTCCAGACAGGATACTTTAATTCAATCAACAATGTTGGTTGATTTTATGACATATCAACCTTTGCAGATTATTTAATGCCAAATCCATCTTTATACAAATAATCAGTTCTATTTCAAACAATTCAGTTTAGTTTGAGTACACAGTTTAATTGTCAAAAACATTTCAAGCTATTCAGTTTAGTCAAATAGTTTTAATTCAACGAAATAGAACTATTTAAGTACAGATTTTGTTTACACACAGTTAATGTCAAAACATTTCTATTTTAAACAATTCAGTTTAGCATGAGAACAGTTTCTATGTCGAAAACATTTCCATTTCAAACAATTCAGTTGAGCATAAGTTCACAGTTTAAATATCAAAACATTTCTATTTCAAGTAATTCAGTTTAGCATAAGTACGCATTTTAGTTCTATTTGACCTTTAGATAGGACCCTACCAGGTGCTACCAGTCCAGGCTAGAGTGAACCTGGGAGTGATGGCAATGAAGGGGTACTCCACATTCCCCAAAGCTCCAACATTACTGGAATCTCACAATTAGATCGTTTAGTGTCATATCCACTTAGGTAGAAGGGGTCTTACCTCTTTGCAGAGGTGCAGTCAGTGTATTCTACAGCCCCACCTGACTGGGCAAATCTCAATCAACAAGGCAAAAACACGAGGACAACTTTTTAAAATATGCTGTGTTCTTTTTTGTTTTCAGAGAGAGTAACAAAAACTAGGGGCAGATAACATAACCTTTATTCAAGTGTGGGATTTGAGGCTGATAACTCTGACCCAACAATTCTATTATCAGTAGTTTTAATAAGTACCGACTTGAGTGAAAATTTCAACAATTGTATTGTATGTATTCCTATCTAATACTAGTAATTTATACACAATTATATGGTTTAAAGTAACTGTTCCTATTTAATAATTGTGATTTATTTGTATACAGTTAAATGTTTCCAAAACTTTTATCTAATACTAATAATCTGCAACCAATTAAAAGTCTACTCCTCAGATGGAGACACAGACTACATCATCATTGTAGTAGGTGTGCTACAAGGAGACACATTAGCCCCATAACTCTTTATCCTCTGCCTAGACTACCTGCTTAGAACATCTATTGATAAAATGAAAGATAACAGTTTCAAGCTGGCAAAGGAAAGAAGCAGAAAATACCCCGCACAAACAATTACAAACACCGACTACGCCAATGATATAGCACTTCTGGCAAATACACCCACCCAAGCCAAAAATAAAAATAAAATAAAATAAATAAAATGCAGTTTTTTTTCCAAGCAGTGGTCGTGTCGATACTGCTATATGGATGCACTACATGGATGCTAATTAAACATATGGAGAAAAAGCTTGACAGCAATTACACAAGAATACTGTGAGCTGTATTGAACAAGTCCTGGAGGCAACCCCCCACAAAGAAGCAGCTGTACGGCCACCTTCCACCTATCACAAAAACTATCCAAATTAGATAAACCAGACATGTAGGACACTGCTGGAGAAGTGGGGATGAACTCATAAATGACATACTCCTGTGGACCCCTTCACGTGGACAAGTAAAGGCAGGACAACCAGCTAGAACTTATGTACAACAGTTCTGTGCTGATACAGGATGTAGCCTTGAAGACGTACCGGGAGCAATGGACGATAGAGACGGGTGGCGGGAAAGAGTCAAGGAGATCTGTGCTGGTGGTATGACATGATGATGATGATGATGATATGGATTCAAGTAATTGATAATAACAATCTTTCATAACCCATTATCGTTTTCTTTCTGAGTCAATATCATGGCAAATGTTTATTCTAGTTTTTTTCTGGTATCATTTTTCTATAAAACAATGCACCCTGATAAAATACTCAAAGTATCATTTGAAAAAAATAAGTTCCTTATATATATATATATATATATATATATTAGTTTTAGGCTTTTAATTTTAAAATTCATATGAAGATGTATGCACAGCTGAGCCACTTATCATATTTACCCAACACCTCCGCTCGGGTAGGATATGACACAAGGTCAATTTTTTAAGTGAAGTTTAACAGGTTTGAATACAGAGTTTTCCTTCTCCTAGACTAGTTGCCTCACCAAGGCTGAAGAACCTAGTCTGCCCTACTATTTACCCATAGCTGGAGGGAGAATATTTGGATTCATACCTTTCCCAAGGGTATTAGTGCTATGTGAAATGCAATCAGTCAGGTTCAGGATTTGAACTCGTGTCGCCGTGTCCATATCCTGCGACGATAACCATTACCCCACGGGCACCTCCTGAGCCACTTATACAATACAATGATGTCTAGATTAGTCAGTGCTAATTTATAATACTTTTTGATAAGTAATTTTTAATGAAACATGGGATTGTTCAAGTGTGATTGATTGATTTCAACAGCATGTCAACTCATCAATGGTTATTTTATGTCTAGAGATTTTCCAGATCTTCAGAACTAGAACCCCACTATCAGATACTGTTTTGGGTCATACCTCTGACTCCTCTTTTTAAGGGGTCGTACTCCTCTGCAAAGGATACATCATATTCTAAACCCCTCTGTCAAGGCAGTATGCAAGAGCAGCACTCTCCATTCTCACCAGACCTTTCTACATGAGACTTGTTTTCTAAACTAAGATTTGAGGATGTATAGGACATAAAAAAGAAATACATGTATAGGACATAAAAAAGAAATACATACCACAGGAAAAGAGGTTTCAGAGGTGATTCAATCAATAGAAAATATCAAATTTAGCTGATGACACCCTCAGGCTGGTCAGCGCGGTATTTCAAACATTCTGGAGTAGGAAGAAATTTATCATTAAGTCTAAGGGCTTGAAGTGCTTAAGGATAGACTAGACATATATTTTATAACTGTGTAGCGAAGCATATTTCATTCATTTTTAATTCTTAGTTGTCAATTGTGTAGCGGAATTTGATTGGTTTAAATCTTTCAAATCTGGGATGATCTCTTCTTCAAACTATTATCAAAAGCAAGAAAAAAAAATACAGTTTAATTAAGATAAAATTTTGCTAGTTTTTAAAAATTGCCAAAAATAATCTGAAATGGTCTGGCAATCTTTTGATTCTGACTCCACACCCCCAACACACACACAAAAATAAAAAAGCATCAAAGACTGCGAACAAAAAAAAAACTCTAAAAAACAATAAGAGAGTAGACAAAATGAACCAGAGTTGCCTATTCTGTGAAGACAATTTCCTATTTTGATTCAGAAATTATTTCACAAAGTCATCCAAGAGTTTTAGAAAAATCAAGAGGGAATTGTATGCATCATAAGGGAATTTTCTTATTTTACTTTTTTATTCTACTTTATTCATTTCTCCATTTTTGTATTTATTTTAGGAACATATTATTTGTCTCAGACAAATGCCTGTTTATCACATTCACTTAGAGTGGGAAGGCAAGTGATTTCAAGGACTGATTGATTTTAACAACATGTTAACTTTTCTGGGGTTATTTCATGCCTGGAGCTGAAGGAATTGCATACATTGTACATTCATATTAACCCTTTTCAGTAGTTGCTTCGAAAGAGTTTTATTTTTTTTTTGCACACAATCATATGATATCAAGTATTCTAATCTAATACTAATAATTTATACACAATTTTACTGTTTCAAGTAAATATTTTTATTCAATAATAATCATTTGTTTGCACACAGTTATATGGTTATAATAATCTTTAGTAAACAATTATAACTTCAAGTAATTATTAATGCAAATAATTTGCACACAGTTATATGTTATCAGGTATTCTTATTGAATACTAATCATAACTAAACAGATCTATTTGGTACGAGGATCATTAATTAAGTTTCCAGACTTTTTTCGTATTGGCACTTTTATTGATAGTACATATATGAAACTCTAGTCCCCATCAAAGTAATCTCCTCTGGCTGCAATGCCTTTGTTGTACCGTTCCAAAAACTTCTGGAAGGCCCCATGGAAGTCCTCTTGTGTGAGCATGTAAATGACCTTCATCACAGCCTCTTTCATCTTCTCAATTGTCTCATAATGACATCCTCTGAGCTTAGAGAATAACCAAAAGTCACAAGGAGCAAGGTCTGGACTATAGGGAGGGTGACGAACTGTCTTGATGCCCATCTTGGTCAAATAGTCTGTGACAAGGATGGAGTTGTGGACTGGTGCATTTTCCTGCTGCAAATGCCACTGACCCGATTTGAACAGTGCTGGCCTCTTCCGACGGAATCTCTTCCTGAACTCCCTTAAAACCTCAACATAGTAACTCTAACCCTAACCCTTTGGCCAATCAACTCTGGTGTATTGACTTCCTTACTTCTCCCACACCTCTCATCATCCCTTACAGACTCCCTGCTTTTCCTTGAATCTTTTATGCCACTCAAAAACTGATGCTCAATTCATGCAAGATGATCAAAAAGCAGTCTGAAGCATTCCAAACGTTTCTGTAGCATATTTTCCAAGTTTAAAACAGAATCTTATTGCATATTGTTCTTCTAAAGTGTCCTGATGTCCAGACTGGATTTTTGAAATTCACGAGCTGTGACAATCAGGCTTTAGTAGGGTGTATTCTAATTCCTGCTGTAGCAGTTCATTTGAACCTAAAATCCTAAAAGTTGGTCAGTCATCTCATAAGATGAATAGCAATAACATACTGAATTTTCAAGAATCTACGACAATTTTAAATGCCTATACAAAAAAGGTCCGGAACCTTATTGAATGTACCATGTCCATAGATGAAATTCAGACATGTACTACATCTTCAGCTCAGAATTGACCAGGGAGTAAGGCCAATGAAGAGGTACTTTACACTTCCCTGATCTTCAGAACTAGAGCCCAACCATCAGATGCAGTTTAGTGTCAAATCCAGGGCATCCCTTTTTGGGGGTGTTCTTACCCATCCAAGCCTTATTGACTGGGGGTTAACGAATAGGGACTTAACTAAATATATTCCCAAATATTATCATCAACCATTACCATTAAACTGAAAGAATAGGAAAAGTACTTGAAAGATTACTTTATTCAAACTGTTATAGAGAAAGAAATTGTAAAAATTCTTTTTATTAAATAGGATCATTCTTTTTGATAAAAGATCACAAATCCATGTAAATGTGTTCTATAAATAACTTGTCCAAACATTTTCCTTTATTTTCTTTTTTCTTTAACCAATCATGTCTAAGTGAGAAAAATTGCTTTTTACAGAACTGAGTTTTGCAGTGAAATTATCTGATCAGCTTGTACATATCCAGATACACAATGAAAGCAAAATGAAGAAAATGATAATTTTGGAAGTCATTTAGATGAGTTTTCAGGCATTTCTAATTCTAAGAAAAAAATAAAATAAATAAAATAACTTGTACTACAAACATGTTTTTTTTCTACCCTCCATGGAAGCTATATCAATTCAGGAAATGGAGTCTTTGAGGAAAAGTATTAAAAAAAAAGTAAGAAAAGAAAAAGAACCAGATAATATCATAAGAATCTTAAAAGATAAGCTAAACAGTCAATAAAGTAAGCAGTTCAAATGAGTTTTCAAAGTTCGAGACCATCAGAAGTATCAGATCACAAGCAGGATATACGCCTGCAATGTTGCTTTAGTTCAATTCTAAACAACAGGAAGCACCACTTATTAAAACATTGAAACACAGAACTATATATAAATATATATATATATATATATATACACAGGCACGCATACTACATATTAAATTTATACATACACACATGCTAGTATAGAAGATATAAAGAAAGGACAAGATTATTTAGATATGGACCAGCAATTCTTCTTCTGATCTGAGTGAATGGCCTAAGATCAAAGTATCATTCCAGGCATTTCTACCTAAGATCTGTATAGTATCTGTGCTCATAAGTTGGTTGTATTTTATTGCATATCAACCCTTACAGGTATGTGCTCTTTGAAAAACATTGCACATACAACTATGTTTTTGTTTGGTTTAGTTGGGTTTATAGCATATTAACCATTTTAGGTTATTTAATGCCAAATCCTCTTTATACATATATATTAGATATATATATATATATATATATATATATATGATTTTTGTCGATAACATTCTTAAACGAGCCTGAGCTGTTTTTTTACACATAGTTTAATGGTTTTAAGTATTGCTATATAATCGTCATAAATTAACATCATGTCCTCATGGTGTAATGGTTAAAGTGCTGGACTGTGGAATCAAAGTAAGCGAGTTCAAACTCCAGTCACGTTATTACGATTACCTTTGGACAAATACTCTTGGGCAAGGCATATACCCTCTTATCCTCCCAGTTATGGGTTAAATAGCACCACTACTGTTCTTCTAGAAGGAGGGCTTTGGCATTAAATAACCAAAGAAGGTTGATATGCTGTCAAATATAGGCTTGCAAGTGGTCTGACACACAGGTAGGCAGGTGTAGATCCAATCCCTCTGAGTCATTTACTGGAGAAATATATGGGTAAATAGACACCACTCATGCAAATCAGTTAGGCTGGTCCATCCTAGTAAAATGGACCAACCCACCTGCTGCGTTAGGTACTCTCCTATAACTGAGGTAAGCTTAGCTCAATAAGACTCAAGAAGGCAGCCATGTTCTCAGGTAAGTCATTTGACTTCTTCATATGCCATTATACAAAGAAACCAAACCAAACCAAGCCAATTTAACATCAGTCATTTATTAGCATACAGTTTGTTGTATTTGACCCATTGATAGGACCGTCGCATGAACTACCACTCTGGGCCAGAGTGGACCTGAGAGTAATGGCAATGAAGAGTTACTCTGCATCTTCCAAAACTCTTTCATTACTGGAGCCTCTCCATCAGATTGTTTAGTGTCATAACAGGACACTCATTGGGGGAAGTCTTACTTCTCTGCAGAGATGCAGTCAGTGTATTCTTAAGTCCCTGTCAACTGGGCTGACATTATGTTTCATATATGTTGTTTCACAATTTTATTTAAACCTTAAAAAAAGAAAAAAATAGTTCAACAACCAAAATAGTAGATCAAAAGCACAACATCCATTTCTAAGATGAAAAAAAAAACTGATTATGACAAGTTAGTCAATGGTTGGTTGGTTGGTTGTTTTGGGGCATATTAACCTTTGTAGGTTATTTAATGCCAAATCCATTTTTATACAAATAATCAGTTCTATTTCAAACAATTTGGTTTAGCATGAGTACTCAGTTCAATTGTCAAAAACATTTCTTTTTCAAGCTATTCAGTTTTGAGCAAGTACAGTTTCAATGTCAAAAACAGTTCCATTTCAAATAAATCATTTTAGCATAAGTATGTAGTTTAGTTCTATTTGACCCATAGATAGGACCCTTTCAGGTGCTATCATCCAGGCAAGAGTGGACCAGGGAGTGATAGCAGTGAAGAGGTACTCTGCATTCCCCAAAGCTCCAGAACTACTGCAACCTCACTATCAGATAGTATAGTGTCATATCCAGGACACTCGTTGTGGGGGATGTCTTACCCCTTTGCAGAGGTGCAGTCGGAGTATTCTACAGCCCCAGCAGTTAGGGCATAAGTTAGTCAATGATCTACTGTTAACACAACGGTTTGTAGAAAGACAAAACCCTTTCAATGCACAGATGAATGGAGAATTGTCTTTCAACATTTTCCCTTAATGGGAATGGAATCAAATACTTAAGGCACAATACTCATCATTAATTACATGCCTTCAAAGACTGCTTTTGGCAATGCTTTTATTATAATGTCTGTCACCGTTCACCATTCTGAACTCAACAAGAATGAAAATGAACATTGATGAGTTTTGTGTGATTATGAAACTTTGAGTTCTTTGACAACTCAACTACCTCACTGTTGACTTTGACAAACACAACCCGAACCCAACAAAAAAACATAACCAGATGTGGACTAGTGAATATCTAAATCACAAGCATGATCCACCTCATAATAACCATTCAATACAACTTTGTTACTAGACCTGTCAAAGAACAGACTGAAATCAAGAGTACCCTTCAAATGTAGCAAGTTCTATTTGACACCCTGCCAAAGCTTAACACCAGGGCCTGAGAACTTTTCAGCATCCCTATATATATATATATATATATATATATATGTGTGTTCAAAATCTGTTCTACAGAGATAAGTTTATAATGATCCAAAAATTCACTTGTTTCTTAAGTTGTTTTTTCTAACATTGAAGAGTGATTCTGATATATTTGTGTATATGGGAATATTTTACTTTGAAATAAATATTCATTTAAAAACTAAAATGGCAATGCCACTTGTAGTTATAAAATAGTACTCAGTTCAAAGATATTAGGTTAGGTTATTTGCTTTAATGACATATCAACTCTTGCGGGTTATTTAATGCAAAATTCTGTTTATATATATATATATATATATATATATATATGTAGAAAAATTGATAACAAGGTAATCTAAGTGGAAGGAGAGATTTATTGATAAGTCGACACTACAGCGTTTCGGTTCTACTGAACCATCATCAGGACCATGAGGGGTGATATTAGCGATATTAAGTCAATGATGGATGTTTAAAAATGTAAAATACAAAAACCTAGGGAAAAATTTGTATATATATAGTTATGTTTCTAAGTGAATAGTTTGCAAATGACTTTATTTCTAAATGAAAATATATATATATATATATATATATATATATATATATATATATATATGATTTTAGAACAAATACCATTCATTTAAATACTAAAAACGTGAGTTTAAAAACTAAAAAGGCAGTGCTAACTGTAGTGAATAAAAATGTGCTGAATAGAAAAATATGATAGAATCAATAAAATATTGTTGATAAGAAAAAAGAATAAAATCACCCAACATGAAATTAAGTTTAACAATTTCTTGATTATCAGATAAATTTTGATAATCAGACCATATTCATATTTTATTGAAAAATTGTGAAACATAAAGTTATAAGTTGCTTGATTATTTTTGTTTTTCTTATTTTATAAATAGACACACAGGGCACTGCTGGAGAAGTAAGAACAAACTCATAAGAAATGTTCTTCTATGGACCCGTTCACATGGACATGCAAGTGTTGGAAGACAACTAAAACTTATCTACAACAGCTCTGTATGGACACAGGATGTAGTCTAGAAGACCTGCTGGAGGCAATGAATGATAGAGAAGAATGGTGAGGAAGAGTCAGGGAAATTTGTGCCCAGAGCATGACATGATGATGATCATATATGTATATAAATATGTACCCACTGAAACATTAAATAAAAAATTAAATTAAAAAAAGCCAAATTAAATAAAAAAAATAAATAAAAATAAATAAATAAAAACAAATAAAAATACAGATCAAATAAAAAAAAAAATTAAAAAGCCAAATTAAATAAAAAAAATAATAAAAATTTAAAAATTAAATAAAAAAAGCCAAAGGGATGAATTTTCTTAATAATGAATAGAAAAATCAAGTAACTTGATATTCAAGCTTATGACCAATTTCAAAATATTGAGGTTAATTAATCACTAATATTGAACAGGTTTCTTTCTAATTAAATCATGATGTCATTAATAAATTATGAACTAATTCATATGTATGTATGCAT
>OY757907.1:89415042-89515042 GCA_963585895.1 Sepioteuthis lessoniana
TTCAAACAAAAACGTTTCATCTATCTTATTCTTTTTTTTTTTTTTACATGTATTAAGAAATGCTGAGTTATGAATTTTACTTAAACGGAATACATACTTTCAGAGATAACATTTACTATTTTGCCTGATGTGGCCACATTCCTCTTTCAATAAGTTTTAGATAAATACTTAAGAAGATATTTTGAAGAAATAAAAAGCACAATGTAATAGAAAATTTAAGAAAGTTGCTGTAATCTTAATTTATTGTTTTGAAGTGTTTCTATCTAAAACTGATAAAAAGAAGACAAGATCTGTCAGTGTCTGGTACAAACAGTACCATGGATAAAAAGATAAATGGGGAGGAGGGAGAAGAAAACAGCAAAAGTTTGAGAAAGTCTTGTTGCACACATTTTTAATATGTACATTTATTTGAAGTAGTTTACTTTAAAAAAATGCTTTTTTATTATTTATAACACAGTTCACATTCTTAAACATACTGATATAGATTTTAAGTGTATAATGTTCAAAAAGCTTGAGGAAATGAAAGGAAATAACGAAAAATTTTAACTGATGCTCAAAAACTCATGCTAAGAATAAAAGATAAACTAATGAAAAAAAAAAAGAAAATATTTAATCAGAGACATTTTCTCAGATGAACCATTTTCAGTATGAATTAACTAGTATACATCCACTGATAAATGACAGCAATATTTTTGTATGTTATGGCACTTAACCTGTCTTTCTTTCTTTCCTTTCTCATGATAACTTTCAAAGGTTCAATCATGGTTTGTATCCCTTTATGTTCTTACTCTTTTTTTCTTTCCTTCTAACTTTTTCTCTTCTCTCTAAGATTCTATACTTTATTCATGAAAGAACCTCATATCACCACACAGGCTATTCCACTTGTTCAACCCAAAATTTAATGGTTCAATGCACTTAGTACATTATTTCTCTGGGTTTTTTTTTCAAAAACTTAAAAAAAACAAGCTGAGAATTCCAGAACCCCTGTATACACACACACATATATATATATATAACTCACTTTAAAGTGTATATTTACCCAATCCCTCCCTGTGCAGGATGCAACGCAAGGTCAATTCTTTTAAGTGGATTACAGCTGGTTTGGTTGGGTTTATAGCATATCAACCATTGTATATTATTTAATGCCAAATCCTTTTTATGCATATTAAATGTATGATTTGTAAAGATTAATTCTTTCAAGTGGATTACAGCTGGTTTGGTTTGGTTTTATGTCATATCAACCATTGTATATATATTTAGTGCCAAATCCAGTTTATAAATATATATAAAATATGTAGGGTTTGGTTTAGTTTGGTTTTATGGCATATCAACAATTGTAGGTTATCTAATGCCAAATCCTATACGTGCGTATTAACAACAAAATAACATAACTAACAAAAAAAGTACAGGCATAAAAATACAAGATGATTAAGCACTAAATTTTTGCAATTTTTTATCTAAAATTTGATTTGTTTGGTTTGATTTCTAAGTTTAATGGCATATCAACTTTTGTAGGCTATTTAATGCTAAAACCATCCTTCTAGTGGTACTATTTACCCAACACCTGGGAGGATAAGGGGGTTCATGACTTTTCCATAGGCATTTGTTCGAAAGTGAAATAGTGTGACTGGAGTTTGAACTCACTTGCTATGATTCTGCTATCGCTTTAAACATTACACCATAAGAACAGCCACCTCTAAAACTTGAGTAAGTCTTGGGACTCAATTCAAATGTTGTGCATGGAAAATTGGAAAGAAAATTAATTTTAGTGGTCAGGAATTAACACCATCATTATTGATTGATTTCAACAGAATGTCAACCCATCTAGGGTTATTTTTGTCAAAAGGTTAGGGAATCACATTCATATTAACATTTTTTGTGTAGTTATTCTTTAAAAAAAACTGCTCATGGTCCTATAGAATACGAATAATTTTTTAAACAGATCTTTTTGATCTATAAATGCTATCCTAACAAGTACAAAGAGTCAAAGTGGACCTGGAAGTCATGGCAATGAAATTGATTTCTTTGTTTGATGGCATATCGACCTTTGTGGATTATTTAATGCCAACACCATCCTTATAGAAGAACATTAATAGCTGTTTAATCCATAGCTTGAGAAATAAGGGGTTCATACCTTTCTCAAAGGTATTTGTTTGAAAGTGAATGACTCCCCTGGCAAAGAAGAGGTACTCCACACTCACTAGAGCTCTAGAACTGGACCATGAACATCAGATAGCTTAATATCAAACCCAGGAAAACATTTTTTATGAGGGTGGGGTCTTACTCCTCTGCAGGGGATACAGTCACCATATTCTAAGCCCCTCCAAGAGGATTTTCTGAGGTCAATAACTCATACCATGTGAATAGAGGTATTTGTAATGTCTGGCAAATGAAATTACCCTAGAAATGTATTGAAACTCACAACAAAAGTGACTGTAAGTGGTCTGGAATTAAGGCAAACATTATTGAGAGAATAAGTCTGTCATAATAAGAAGGTCAAAGTGTCATAGAGGGAAATTACTTTGACTCCAAACAATTCAATAACATTGATTCAAACTTCTTTTTTTTCAGTAATAAATTAAAATTACTTAAAACATGAATGTTCATGTCCCCCACCACCACCAAATCTGCATTTATTTTTTTATTTCAATGTTAAAAATGACAAAAGGAAACCAGATACTTTTCCTTTAACAAAAATATTTGTGACTTCATTAGACAAATTTCAAGGCTAGACAATTTTATTAATTTTTTCTTATGGATTAAAATTTTTAAGCCTAATAGAATTCTGAAAATTGCCCTCTAAACTTTTTTAATAAAGAAAAATCTGCTCAAAATTAAAATTCTAAACAATTGCATTCTTCATTAGAAACTGACGATTTATTTTATTGACATATTGGAGATTTTTCTTTTTTTCCATTTGGTAATAGTTTTTATTTCCCATGAGCTTTTCATATCCTGTTTCTAAATATTTTTTTTATTGTTCATTTTCTTCAAAATTTAATTATATAAGCAATAAAGCACAATTTACCATTATACTGACTTAGTTTCATTAGATATTACACACAATATATTTTCCAACTATATACAATTATAAAATTAAAGACAATTATGTTTATAAATATATCCATATGCATGTGTATATTTTGTACCATGTGAAATATCAGGTTTTCACAAAGAAATAGAAAAGAACATTTGTTTTCCGTCTGTGATTGAGATAAGCTATTACAATACTAGAAATTATTCAGACAATGAAACAATGTCTTTATCAAATAATCTCTTCTTTAGAGAGAGAGAGAGAGAGAGAGAGAGAGAGAGAGAGAGAGAGAGAGAGAGAAAGATCTTTCTTCTTTGGACCTCAAAACAAAAGAAGATTTTACTAAATGAGGAGAATTATTACTTAATTGCAACAGTGCTAACATACTTTTATTTAACTTCCCTTAAGTGTCTTAATTTCTTTTCTAGAGTCATATTGCAATAAATGTATTTAAAAAAAGAAATACTTAAAGTACAATTGTACAGATACCAGCTCTTGTTTTCCATCAAATTATTTGTTCTTGCTTACTAACATTCTTTACTGTTGAATTATGTGCCCTTGCCTGCTACAGACTCTTAACACCCTTTATTACCAAAGCAACCTATCTGAGTCATAAAGACAATTCACCCTGTTTTTTTTCTTCTTCAGTTAACAATGCAAAGAACTTGGTTCCATCAATCTGTTGACACCTTGTTCTCAGCGGCCAGGTGCCATACTAGTCACAAACTACATAAAAACTACATGTACAAGCTATACAGTGCACAAAGTTGAAAGCTTTTATATGTAATTCTGAACTCACTCAACCAACAACAAAGAACTTTTTTTAAGTAGATAAGAACATTTTTAGTTGTTGGCTGTTGGTTTGTTTTATTGCATGTTAATCTTTGCTGAGTTACTCAATGTTAAAATCAGTCTTCTTTTTTTTTTGCAAGCCGTTATATAGTTTCCAGTTGATGTTAATAATAATAATTCTTAATAAACAATTATTGTTTCATGTAACTTTTCTTAATACAAATAATTTACTTACAGTATATGATTTCAATTGGTTTGTTTGGATTTTATGGCATATCAAATATCGTAGGTTATTGTTATGGGGACATACCCCATGATGTCACTGCATGGATGCTCCCTGACATTATAAATAGTGACTTGTTCAATAAATGAGGAAAGTGAGTCTAGTCAGTTACCGATAACTGTTACTGTCTGTATTTCCATTGATATATACTACTATAAACCGTACATCTCTTTGTGTTATTCATTTCTGGCCCTTTAAGACCACAGCAGTTATTCAATGCCAAATCATCTTTAAACATATATTGAATATATGATGTGTAAACACATTTTCTTGATAACATTTTTAGATGAGCCTGAGCTCTTTTTTTGCAGACAGTAAAATGGTTTCAAGATTTTCTATCTCATACAAATAACTCTGTTAACTATTAATTGTTTGTTTGTGCATATTTAATGGTTTGCAAATAACTCTGTTAACTATTAATTGTTTGTTTGTGCATATTTAATGGTTTCAAGTATTACTTGACAGTAACAATTTAATGTCTGTTATTTATTTGCATGCATTTTAATGGATATACACCTATATTAAATGTAACTGAATAATTTGTAGGTAATTTCATTTTTAGATGAGTTAGAACAAATTTGTTTGCACATTAGTATTGCTAAGTGGGCTTGTATATGGTTTCAAGCATTCCTATCTAATGATAATAATTTGCAAGCAATTATATGTTTGTTCATTTTTTATGCCATGTCAACCTTTGTTTGGTTATTTTATGGCAAAGTCTGTTAAATAATTATGGGCCGCTAGTTTATACAGTACAAAAATATAGCTTCACATTCATTTTAAACAGGTAAGCTCTACATACTTAGTTGTGATATCAATGTTTTAAGAGCGAATGTAGTTCAAAATCATTTTGAAGATTATCTCAAATAGATTTATTTGACTGATAGATGAGACTAACAGGTACTATCACCTCAGATCAGAATGGCTGTTGAGTTGAGAAAGTTAACATTACTGTTGTGTTGAGTAGAAACAATGACAGACTAGCCAATTATGACTGGCTCGGCAAATAAAGCAATCAGTATTTATGGTACTCCGGAATGTCTTATTCTCACATCTGGTTGATCCTATTCTTTGAGTCCTGATTGGCCTCTGGTTTCAGTGTGTGATAGATAAATATTGACCTTTCTGTATTATGCTTGCAGTGACTGTACATAGGCTTGTCCCCTTTTCTACCAACTGGAAGTTCATTGGAATCCTCATGCAATGGTGAGTACCTTATTGCTTTTACTACAACAGAGGTGTAACTTCTAAAATGGCATTGGAAATGATGGCAATGAAGAGATGACTTCACTCTTCCTACAGCTTCAGAAGTGGAGCTCTCTACGAAATGTAGTTTAGGGAATTAAAAAAGGTCAAGGTTATGTTCGACAGGAAAACTATGCCATAGAGGGTTTTTTTTCCATATTACAAATATTTTCTGAGGAAAAAATTGGGTGGGACTTTTTGCAAGTATAGAAAAAATCCAAAAAGTATGGATATAATTAGATTTGGAAAATTGAGTTTAGATCAAAATTCCCTGTGCTAATGAGACTAGGAAATGAAGTTTGTCTGAAGTAATGACTGTAAAGAAATCATTTGTGCTATGTTTGTTTACTAGAAAGTATTAACTGTTGTAGCTATGTGAATTTTTTAATAAAAAAAAAGATTAAAAAAAAAAAAACAGCGGTAAGATGAAAGAAAATTAATTAAAAATGAATGATAAAATATTTTATCTATGAATGAATTGTCAAATAAATGAAGACATTTGTTTCAATAAGACACTAAACAAACAACTTGATGAAAAATTTGTATACTTTTGGTTTCACATAGTGTTGTGGCCTTGAAGGGCCAAAAATGAACAACACAAAGAAATGTAAGGTTTACAGCTTTTTATATGTACGGAAATATAGACAGTAACGGTTACCAGTAACTGACTAGACTCACTTCCCTTGTTTATCGAGCCAGTCACTATTTATAGTGTCAAGAAGGGCCCATGTAGTGACGTCATAGGGTATATCACCATAACACATGGTTGTCCAACTTTTGTAGTCAAATTGGTAATTCATATTAAACATGTTACTAGGATATAGAATGTAAGTTCAAATCTTGCCAAAGACTCAGTGTTTATTACTGATTCACATTACTTATTTTAAAGGTCATTTGATCATGTAGTTGAGTACAAAATGGCTTGTGCTTTTCAACCTGTTACAGTTATCTCCCTTGTTCTCTTGGATATGCTGATAATGAGGCTCTGTAGATAAACAACAAAGATAGCTGCTGACTGATATTTGTTGCCCAAGATATATTGTCTCTAATCATTTCTTGCCTAGATCTCTACTCAACCCTTTTTTAAAAGACTAAACTTTCCATTACCTTTATAATGCTTCTGATCTCCCAAACGTTTTCTATAAAACACAACTTGATTGAAAAATGTCAACTGTGTTGGAATTCGTTTGTAATGCTCGTTAGCAGTGAGTAAATACTCATTTGCGTAAAAGAGCAATGCTATGACTTGAGGCGAGATTATGTGGCCATTGGGGGATTCCATTGCTCTCAAGTGGCAAAGTCCATTCCCTGGACGGTGATTGGTTGCTGGTCCATTGAATAGGTATATTAGTGTGTGTATACACTGGCTTGCTTAATATGTTATAGGTTTGGTATTGGATTACTGCCCATTTTACTTTTTGTCTGCCAGCTGGAGCTGTTGAACTGGCAAGTGTTGTTCTTGTTGTTTATTTTGCACATTAGAGTAATGACTTCTACAAACTGCTTGGACAAACTTTTAGGTCCCTACAATAATTCTGATTAACTAAATCAATTACAAAGGATGCAGCAAAATATAGTAGAGCAGTTCTCTCACATAAGAAAGTTGCATCTACTGCGTTGATGTATTCATGTAAAAGCCTGATTTATCCAAGGATGGAACATTGTTCTCATATTTGGACAGGTTTGTTGACTTTGGATATGTAGAAGTCCCTGCTCTAACGTGCAGAATGAACAAGAATAACAACACTTACTGGCTCAGCGGCCTCAGCAAGCATCCGGCTGGCAGACAAAAAGTAGAACGGTTGGTAATTCAATACCGAACCCATAACATCTGAAACATGACTGATGCAAGCCAGTGTATATATACACTAACATGCTCACTCACTGGGCCAGCAACTGATCACTGTCCAGGGAATGGACTTGGCCACTTTCGAATAATAGAACGTCTCTGGTGGTGTAATGGTTAGCAAGCTCGACTAGCAAACCTACACGAGTGAGTTCGAGTCTCATTGGGTGCCCGTTTCACATGGCCTTGTGCCACATCTAAGCAAAAAGCTTAGTAAATTTCCACGGCCTACTCGTGGGGGGAGAGGGAAGATGTGGAAATCACTGCTCTAACGTGCAAAATAAACAAGAATAACAACGCTCGGAGGCCTCAGCTAGCTTCTGGCTGGCAGACAAAAAGTTGAACGGGCAATAATTTAATACCGAACCCGTAACACCTAGGTATTTATCATACGCTCCACCAGCGTACAAGTCTAGCACAAGGCCGTTTTTAAGGTGGGTCCGGTCGCAGGGCCAAAGCCCACACGCATCCGGCATTGCCAAAAATACCTTCGGCCCCATCGGCATTGCCCTTATTTGGGGTGCCTCAGGCGCTAGGCAATAAACATAACCCTCCCTCCGAAGGGGGTAAAAGGCTGGGGGGATGGCCCCCTGAGGCCGGAGGAAATCTCCAGTCAACAAGCCAACACCCGGCCAGATCCGTGCCTCAGGCAGACACGGCCGACCAAAGTGCGACCTATCGACTGGAAAGCCAGCCCATCACTATTAAGTAATGAGGCCTGGATGTACCCGTGACACCTGAAACATGACTGAAGCAAGCTGGTGTATATATACACTAAGATGCCCACTCACTGCTCCAGCAACTAATCACTGTGCAGGGAATGGATTGGTCCACCTTCGAATAGTAGAACGTCCCAATGTCCATATAATCTCATTTCAACTCGTAATTCATAGTTATGCATGTGAGGATTGGCTCATGCAGAACTGGTCATGGAACCTTGGGAGAGAGGATCACCTCTTGTCACTTCTGCTGCCAGAATATAGTTGATTTATCCCTTTTTTAATAGTTATTTTTATACTCTTTTGTTATATTCTTACCTTTTATTTATCATTTTGTAATCCTTTGCCTGTAGTGGCCAAATGGCTTTTCTTAGAGTAACTTTGAGTATAAAAAAGTGGCAATAAATGCAAAAAACATCTAATCCAAAAATTAATAAAAAATCAATGACATAATAAGTTACTCACTTATGAACACTTATCACCAAGTATATAGTTTGGATGGTTAGTTTATGGTATGTCAACCCTTGGTGGGTTATTCAATGCAGAAATCATTTTTTTTAATCAATTATATGGTTTCAAGTAATTAATGATTGTAATCATATGTAAACAATTAGAGCTTCAAGTAATTATTATGACTAATAATTCATACTGAATATATGGCTTCAATTAACTATTCCTATTCAATGTTTTCTCACAGTTATATGGCTTCAACTACTTCAAGTTAGTATACGGTTTAAAATAATAAATAAATCCTTTGTAAACAACTACAGCTTTGAACAGCTATTCTTAATACAAATAATTAGCATACAGCTATATGATTTCAAGTATTCCTATCTAATACTAACAATTTGCACACAGCTGTATGGTTTCAAGTATTCCTATATAATTCTAATAATTTGCACACAGACATATGGTTTCAAGTATTCTTATCTAATACTAATAACTTGCATACAGCTGTATGCCTTATTCTAATAATTTATCACTGTTGACTTCATCCGACAGCAGCCTAATAGCAATATTCAGTGAATAAGCATTTCTGTGTCAGTATTTAAATATAGCTTTTAAAGCGAAGGTACCTCAAAGACATGCTGTCTTTGCACTTTTGACAACGAGTAGATAAAAAATATAAAATGATTTTTTACTTTGTTTTCTAACCCTCAAAAATACTGATATTAAATGGCACTACTACTACTACTACTACTACTACTACTACTACTACTACTACTGCTACAGCCAACTATGAAATGTATTTCGTTTATGTCAGAAGTGACTTACAGCAAGGTGGCAGAAATAAAATGTTGTAACCCCGGGACTACCTGTATTTCATTTAAGAATTTAGATTTTGTCTATATCTTATCTTTCTTTTACCGCATATACTTTTGCAGAAAGAAAAAAAGAACAGAACATCTTTGCGGTGAGATAATGCTGAGCTAGCTCTCATCTTGTTAAGCCTCGGGTGATGCAAGGACTTTTAGTTTTCTGGGTAAGTAGGTAGGGGAGGTCATTATTGTAGTCTTGTGCCAGACAAAGCTCTGGTTGGTAAAACAACAAGAGTAAAAAAAACTAGCAACGTTTGTTTGCACAGTTGATTGTTATGCACAACTGCAATTCTTAAATAACTGAGCATAAAATTTGCACTGAGAACCCTCTCTTATCTTGGCAATTAAGATTTAAGTTTAGCATCCACCCCTTATATATATATATATATATATACACACACACACACACACACTATCACTCATAGATAAGTACATCTCTAATAATTTCGAGTGCTTGTGGAGTATGCAGTATTCTTTAGTATTTCAAGTTTGTCGCATGTCAATATTGTGAGTCATTGTTTTCTCCTCGACCCTACCTGTGTATTTGATTGATTGTTTGTTTGGGTTTTAAGGCACATCAACCTTTGTAGGTTATTTAATGCCAAATATATCTTTATGCAAATAATCAGTTCTATTTCAAAGAATTCAGTTTAGCATAAGAACTCAGTTTAATTGTCAAAAACATTTCTATTTCAAGCTATTCGGTTTAGTCAAATAGTTCTAATCAAAACAATTCAGATTAGTATAAGTATAGTTTTTGTTTTGTTTACTGTCAAAACAGTTTTATTTCAAACAATTCAGTATAGCATAAGAACGCAGTTTTGTTCTATTTGACCCACATTAGGACCCTCTCAGGTGCTTCCACTCTGGGCCAGAATGGACCTGAGAGCGATCGCAATAAAGGAGTATTCCGCATTCCTCAAAGCTCCAGCATCACTGGAATCTTACCATCAAATTTTTTTAGTGTCATATATAGGACACTCGTTGGGGGAGGTCTTACCCATCTACAGAGATGCAGTCAGTGTATTCTACCGCCCCCCCCGGCCCAGCCGACTGGACAACAGTGTATTTGAGTCACGTGTCTTCCTATGGGTTTTCGATCTCATAAATGCACACACGAGTGAACTAGAACACACATGGCAAGAAGCCAAAACTGAAATCTGTATTAAAGTTTTACTTTGCATTGAATTTTTATTCCTAACCTCAACATTAAAAGAAAAAAATTGTTTCGAATCCAGTGAGCACTCTAAGTTGCTAGCTGCAATAGAAACAACGTGGTATACGGCATACAGCAACAGTAGCTATGTGCTTGACTGCATACTACAATAGAAGCGATATGCTAGACCGCATACTACAATAGAAGCGATGTGCTAGACCGCATACTACAATAGAAGCGATGTGCTAGACCGCATACTACAATAGAAGCGATGTGCTAGACCGCATACTACAATAGAAGCGATGTGCTAGACCGCATACTACAATAGAAGCATTATGCTAAAACTAATCTTAGTATTGAGTTCATTTTTTCCAAACGAAAGATTTCTAGATTTGATTAAATCAAGAGGGACATTATACATTTAAAATGAATATCATTAAGTATTATTTATGACCAAACTCTTTAACAGAAAAATAGCAAATATGCTGCAGTTCAGAAATAAGTATTATAAGTATTATTTATGACCAAACTCTTTAACAGAAAAATAGCAAATATGCTGCAGTTCAGAAATAAGTACACAGCTTATATATTTAACTCACTTTAATTTTGGGTTTGGTTCGGTTTGGTTTCTTTGTTTAATGGCATATCAAACTTCGTGGGTTATTTTATGCCAAAGCAATCCTGGAAGAAAAACAGTAGAGATAATATTTAAACCATAGCTGGAAGGAATAAAGGGATTCATGCCTTTCGCAAAGGTATTAATCCGAAAGTGAACGTAATAGCGCAACTGGAGTTCGAACTCGCTCACTACACGTAAGCCACTACACCACAGGGACTCCCCCACTTTTGGTTATGGAGTTTCAATGATGGAGAATTTAGTAATAATACCAAATATTATCTATTTTGTTTGTGTATAAATCATTTTATATATCTTAAAATCCAGCAAACCTTGGCAGTGAATCTGGGGCCATGCAAAAATATTTTTAATTGAAACATGATACTTCAAAGGTCAGCCCGATTAGAATAGTTGAGCATGTATGATTATGTTGTATGACCGTGTCTTTATGCTGAACTGATTAAACGGAAACACGTTGAAAATATTAAGAGGAATCATTATCATTGATTCAGGATTTATTCAATTGATATTTTAATCTTTGTTGGATCATTGTCTCAATTTATATATTCTTCAACCACCTTTACATCTATATATAATTCATTAGGTTTACATGGCTGTTGATTTAGAGCTATTTGGAACTACCTCCAACCAGGTGAAATTTACACCCGAAAAAGGCCTAAGAATGTATCAGTTGAAATGTAATGATAAAACCAACAAGGATGAGAGTATTAGTCAAAATCACTCATGAATTTTATCAATTTCTATCTTTACAGAACAAACACATTCTCTCTCTCTCTCTCTCTCTCTCTCTCACACACACACACACACACGCGCGCGCACGCACACACACACACAAATATATATGTATATATATATATATGGGGGCGTAAGAGGTATGAAACCAGTGAATATTGTCACGTGATAGCTCACGGAGACGAAGAGGTAAGACTGATACTATCCTCCCGTGTTGAATTAGCACTATCTAGCAGTCAAAAAGTGACCGTTAAGAGAGAATGTGGGTCACAGAGGGGATAAACAGATGTTGGTAGTAAGTGACCTCAGGTCGCCGGACATCGGAAGGGGAAAGAGAGAGAAGACAAATGATTGGCTGGGACCTCAAAACGGAAGTGGGGCTCCCTTCCCCTCAGCGGAAGTAAAGGACAAGAAGGTTAGTTTTTGAGCAAGGCTCGTGGCAGACGAACCATAGCCATTTTACTCCGGGTTGAAGACAAAAGATTAACTGAGACACGAAGGACTCCAAATCCTTCAAGCCAGTATTAAAAACAGAACAAAGTCTAGTAGCCCGTGAAAGAAGAAAATTCTCCAGTGGAACCCCGTCGAAAATAAGATAAGTAACTTTGGGGACATTTTTCCTTTATACCCAAATTTCGTTTACCACTCTCTCTCTCTCAATTCGAAGAAAGACAAAAGTCAAGAAAAGACTTTTATATTCGTGGACTGTCCAATTATATGTTTTTGACACTTTGAACGTGTACATAATTGTAGTAAAGGAATTTATGTATTTTCATTTTTTACCATGTGGTCTATGTTGTTACTTCATGCTTTCTCTTCAGCTTCTATTCGCCTTATGTTATCTTGCTTAGAATTGTCCTATTAATTCCTAAAGTATCACACGGGAAACCGGAGTTGCCGACTACTACAATATTAATATTATTACGACTAAAACCTGTAGGCCCATATTCTTCTGTTGTCTAAGGGGAAGAAGTTTAGCGGCCTGGTGGGTGTGTGATAGTGTGAAATTTGGGACCCCTTTGCCAGCGGTGGTCAGTCAGGCCCTAAATTATTCCCTCACGTAATATGCCAGTTCTTATATGCCTGAGAGAAAAACTCTGAACAGGACTTATTCTGTAGGGGATCAAGTGCCAACTTGCCCCGTCTTCACACGTGCGAAAATAAAGTCCCGTTTTGGGATTTTAGTCGATTTGCCGTCACAGACCTTTAATGGGGGCTCGTCCGGGATATTTTAATCTTTTATTCCTGACCTTAGACTTTTTATGGGGGCTCGTTTCCGGAATGATTATTATAAATAATATTTATTGCTTGTAGTTGTGTGACAATTCCTGCCGTCTAAATCTATCCTGGGAGACCGTGAAAGAAAAAAGGAATATTGTCGAAACAGTCAAATTACTCGTTGGTATAACTGTTTGGAAAAATTAAAGAAAAATGGACAAAATAGAGAACTTTTTAAAAGAACCCTCCATGGAAAAGTTGGAGAGGCTGAGAAAAAGCGAGATAGTGAAAATTGGCGAGAAGCTTGAGTTAAATGTCTAGAAAACTATGAGGAAACATGAACTCGTTAGAAAAATAGCAAGGCACATGGTGGACGAAAATGTGTTCGAGGAAGCAGTATTAGAGGAGCTACCGACAGAAATAATAAGAATGACACCAGAACAAATTGAACTGGAGAAAGTCAAAATACAAGCCCAAATGGAACTACAGAGAAATAAAATGGAACTGGAGAAAGCAAGAACTCAGCAAGAAACGAGGCTGCGAGAAGTCGACTTGGCAATAAGAGGACGCAAAGGAAGCCATGACAGTTTCGAAGTAACGAAGCAAGCGAGGCTAGTCCCAAAATTTGAAGAAGCCAACGTGGACGGATACTTCACACATTTTGAGCGAACTGCGCTAAATCTTGGATGGCCGAAAGAATGTTGGTCGATGCTACTCCAAACTGTGCTGACAGGAAAAGCAACTACCATGGACAATTAGATATTATTTCTTGTCAAAATAATCTTATTTGGAACTCCCAGACTTATCCTTGTGTCCTTTCCTTTTTTGAAAATATTCCTTAAGGGTCTTCAATTACTGTCTTCATTATTATCTTGTTCAATCTGAAACCTCCCTCTTTCGACAGTGATTTTAACTTCTAGAAGACCCACAAAGCTTTTACTAAGAATTATTTTTAAAAAGCCCGCGGAAACTGAAGGCAAATTAAACTTTGAAGCCGCTAAATTAAGAATTGCCCATCATGTCTTCAAAGTGAAGAACAAACAAGACTTTATCACAAATTTCAGGCACAAACCAGAATGCCAACTACTCAATCCAACCAAAAAAAAAAAAAAATGTAGAATAAGTAAAGAAATACCGAAAAAAAATTGTAGTAATTTCGGGTGATTGAGATCAATCAGTGGAAGATATACCGGAAGTGATATAAATTAGTTTATAAAACATCGAGGAAAATGTGCTTTTTTGTCTAAAATGATAAAGAAAGAACTTTAGAGGTTATCATAGTTTTGTAAAAATTTTTGAAAATTAATTAAATTTTTAAAAAGTTGAATATTTTTCCATCAGAATTGTACAAGGAACCAGAGCTAGATTATCTTAAATTATTAACTAGGCAATTCCAGTAAAAGTAATATTGATTATAACCGCATGTTAAGGTGTCAGAGGTTATTTGATACAAAGTGGTTAGGGAATTGCATTCATTGTATTTACATTTTTTTCATTTAGTAGTTTCTGAAGAGTTTTTTTTTTTGCACACAGTTATATATCAATAATTGATTGTCTGATAAATGATTGATTGACTGATTAATTTTAATGGCATATCAACCCGTTAAGAGTCATCTTATGCCTAGATGTTTGGGAATGGCGTTCATTGTACGTTCATATTTATATTTTCGTGTTGTTGTTTTTTTGCACAGTCCGATAAAATACGAACAATTTTAAACGCCTATTTGATCCATAGATGAGACCCTAATGGGCAAGAGTGGACCTGGGAGTAATAGCAATGAAGGGTTTCTCCGCACTTCCAAGACTTCTAGAACTCCAGCCTCATCATCAGATGCAGTTTCGTGTCGTAAAGAAGACACCTCTGTGTGTGTGTGTGTGTGGAGGGGTCTTATAGTCAGAGAAAGTTATATAGCACTAGTGATCTCGATATTTACCCCACCCCCAGAATGATAGGATCTGATCTCTTTCCATGGGGAAAGTTAAATTTCATCTCTAGTTTCATGCAGTCCGTTTCACTGACTGAATTCTAAGATGGTTCTTCTTTTATTTCCACATTAGCCTTTGAGATTAGCCTCTTTTTTCTTTTTTCCCCCCAAGTTCTCTTCTTACTTGTTTATCACCTGGAGAGGAATTGAAACGAAAAGTAATGGTGGGTCACGAGGTAAAAGGAAGTTTTGAACTATATTTGACTTAATGCCAAATTCATGAACAAAGAAACGTTGGTTGGTGTTTTATGGCATATCAACCCTTGTGGATTAACAAATGCCAAAGCCTGTTTTGATTTATATGGTTTGTAATCAAATAGTTTGTTGTGTCTTTATTTTTAAACGCATTGTCAATGATCTGCAGTTGAACACAACAATAAGTACAAATACAAAGCCATCCCATTGCACATACATCCCATCCACTATTAATTTCCTCCACCCCAGTCCACTGCAAGATTCAGATCTTCACTAAATAATGTTGGACATAGGGAATAAAGTAAAGTTGGCGACCGTAGTTGAGGGCAAACAGAAGACTCCCTTTTCAATAGCTACAACACCAAGGTGTAGGGGAAGGGCGCTACTCCTTTCTCTGGATTGCTCCACTTTACCCTTGATAAGTACCTTATATTGCTGAGTGTTAAGCAAGGATGTATCAAGTACCAATTTTAAAGTCTTTGGTATGACGTGACCTAGGATTTAACCCAGATCTCCCGGCCCATAGGCGAACACTCTACCCGCTTGGCCAATGAACTGAGGTCAGCCCATCATCATGTATTGGTAGGTTATTGAATTAAGAGTTATCCTTCTAGATTGATAGACAGACTGATTTTAACGGCAGGTCAATTCGTCTAGGGTTATTTTATATCTAGAGATTAAAGAGTAACGCTCATATTTACATTTTTTGCAGTTTCTTAGTTTTTCCAATGGTTCAATCGAATACCAATAATTTCTAAACAGATCTATTTGAACCATAGAAAGGATTCTAACAGGTACTTTCACACCGGGTCAGAGTGGACCTGGGAGTAATAGCAACGAAGGGGTACTTCACTCTACCCAGATATCCAGAAATGGAGTCTCACTACCAGATGCAGTTTAGTATCATACCCAGGACTCCTTTTTGGGGTGGGCCTTAGCCCTCCATAGGGGATACAGTCAGCGTCTTCGGAGCTCCACCGACAAGGTGGTTTTCCTTGATTGTTTTCCATACTAAATTGATAGAGATCCAAGTCTATCGAACTATTTACCCATAGCTAGGGAGAAATTGATTCATGCCTCAGTCCAGGGCATTAGTAATGAGTAAAATATAAACAGCCACTTCTGAATTCTGCTTTTACATTTTTGTACCCCCTCCTTCCAAAAAATATAAGCACTATTACCTCTCTCATATCTTCTATCATATTTCGGGTGCCTTGCATTGTGTGATGATTAGCAAGATCGTCTAGCCGACCATTGATAGTGAGTTTGATTCTCACTTGATGCCTAATATTTCTAACCCTGTGCCAAACATAGCTAAATTAGCCTTGGACTTCAAAATTCAATTTTCACGAGTATATGGCAATTATTTATCATGAAGAAAAGATGTACTGGTTTTTGGAATAATATAGAATAACGTATTTTGTAGACAAAAGAACCATGGAATAACTTGTATTCCTCTTTAAAATAAGTTAATCCTGAAGCTAAATAAGACTTGATGACTCTTTCAGCCAACTATACTTATTGTTTTTCCCATAATTTAATGGATTTGTTTCTGTTTTATCAAGTGTATGTTGCCTTCATTACCATTCTGGGGAAGTTAAAAAAAGAACCCTTCATTTCCCTCATAGCATTAACTATGTTCTAATCTATTATTGCCACCGCTGGTCCGTTTCCAAAAATCCAACTTTAATGTAGTTTTCTTACCAAGATATCCTATGAGACTAATGAACTGACAAAGTAACAAACTGCTTTGCCGAGGGATTGAACTCAAAACTCCAGAGACTAAACAAAAATTACAGGAAATACATGTCCAAATGGGAATTGCTTTCAACTGCTGAGAGTTTGTTTTTATTGTATTGATTTCCATAACAGTAAGGGTAAATTTTGTGCTTGCTATTTAAAAAAATATATACCACAGCCTCTAATTGCAAAAATTTCCATATTGATCAGCATTTTTACGGTTGCTGGATGCAACACATAGACAAAGAGGACACCAACTACGAAAATATAATTAAATGAACAAATACCAAAGGGTCGGGGAAGAAAAAATGGGTAAATTTTTACCCGTTAACCCATCGGATTTTACTGAAAACTAAAGATCAGATTCTACATTTTTTTGTCGAATACATGTAAACAGCCTGAAAAAATATCATCTCTTGTCGTCAGGAATACTTGCTGTACTCGCAAAAAAGCAGAATCTGATTTTTAGTTTTCGCTAAAATCCGATAGGTAAAAAGGGTAAAATTTTACCAAAAATTGTGCATAATCTAATAATTTCAGACAAACATTGACCTTGAGAGAAGCTAAAAAAGATACATTTCAATAACAGGTACTTGTTTAGAATTGATGTCCATTCAGTTAGAACTTTAATCCTCCGTAGAATCACAGATGTAATAAACAATTAAAAATTCAAGTGCTATGAACAATACGGGAGACTTCGAGTGTCAAGTTAACAGACCTATATACAATCCAATCCCGAACCCTCTCAAAAATAAAGCACTGAAAATGCATTTTACTTTGTTATAAATGTCCTCATAGGAAGCCTGGTGTTCGATATAATATTTAGTCGAGTACCCATTCACCTAGGAGCAATGTTAGCATTAATATATCCATGATATACTAACACAGAATACAATACAAGAAGAAACAAGATAAACTTATTTATACTCTCACGAAAAATTAACATCTGATATGTTTAATATACATACCAGTTGTATTGAAAGAATATATAAATGTCTCCATAGATTACAAATATTCGCTAATTTTTCCATGAACAAGTAGTATGTGAAAGAAGTACAAAAATAGAAAAAGGCTTATTTGTTGAGTGTAAGTAATTTTGTTCCGTGGCAGTGTCCGTTTATTTCCTTATATATTATAAGAAAGGAATGAAGCCTTCAGATGTTGTGGGGAGAGGAAGGGTGCGGTCATGCTTTTACTATATATTCCAAGGGAACCAAGCTAGCTGCATTCGCCGACCCATACAATATATATGTTATATTCTCATTTGCTGATTCATGCAGAAATATACATATATATGCTGGATACATACCGATGCAATGAATTAATCAGACGCAAGCATGATCATGATAAAGACGCAGGAAGGAAGACTTCTTTAACAATATATTTACCTCTCACTTTATTGCAAGGGTTCGAAAGGGTTGTTCAAGGGTTGCATGTGAGAGGGAGCTGGAGATCGAATATAAACTGTAATATCTTGACCCCACTGTTATGACCGTCACGTTGTGTCTTTCTCGTTCTTTAGTGCTGCTCAACCGGAGGCCTAGGGCCCACTCATCAGGGCTCAAAGGCCCTTTCGGCCTAATGTGGCTTTCCCTACCACATTTCGTCTATAACTCCGTCCGATCTTCAACTCAAATGCCACTGGCTCGTCGAACTCAACTGAATTATATAATCGTTCGACGCCCACTCGATCTTTGAAATCAAATGTCTAATCGTCATCAAGCGGAAATAACTGTCATGCAGTTCCGAGGTCACTCTCTTCCGGTGCATCACTCTGTAGTGTACCATGGGAATTACCCTGTCCCATTTCATCAGCCAATTTCCGCCCACGCGATTTCCTCTCCTAACTGCCACTTCCTTCCGGTGCATCACCTTGGAATAGCATTTTTTGGGGGCCGGGTCGAAGGTCAAAACACAATATATAGACAGTCATCCATCACCATGCGCGCTACAACGACCAAAATACCAAATTTGCTCTGTGAGAAGGCCTACTTAAAACCCTAAATGTAATGTATGATTTTATTTACAAAGAATGTTATATGATGGGGATGGGAGAAACCCCCGAAATATAAAAAAACGAGACCAAGGAAAATTTCCCCGTTTTCCATGGCTGTGTCCGAGAGAAAATCTCTAAAGTTCAAAGAATAGAGGCAAAATTGGCGGGGAAGGGGATTATGAAAATGTCATGTGACAGAACAGACATATAAATCGACCACGACAGATAATAATTTCTTGTATTTCTACAATCTTATACGTAAAAGTTTTGGTTTTGTATTATAACGGCTGTTATTTTTATTTCATTGAAGTCCAATGTAATGCTATAATTTGTTGTGTACATTACTTTGCATTCCTGAATAGCCACTAATTCTAAACAAGTACCTGATAACACATTAATTATTTACGTCAATCTTCAATGTTAAACAGTTTAATCAATAAAGTGGTTCAAAATAGATTTCATTTTTTTATATTCTCTTTGAAGATTGCTTCACACTTTTAAAACTTATCATCAAACATATTTCACGTCGTAAATGATAGGACTATACATAAGCATCGACACTTCTGTTTGTTTATGGGTTTAATTGATTGATTTTAACGGCATGTGTTAATAGATTACAAATATTCGCTAATTTAATGCCTGAAGGTTTGGAAATCACGTTCATTGTACGTTTTTGTGTAGTTGTTTCTTAACAGACCAATTTGGCCGATATATGGAAGTCTAACAGGTACTATCACTCAGGCCCAGAGTGGACTTGGGGATAATGACAATGAAGGGGTTCTCTACTTTCTCCAGAACTAGAGCCTCACCATCAGATACAGTTTAGTGTTATATCAAGGACAACCCTTTTTATGGGAGAGCTTCTTACTCTTCTTAATACAAATATATGGTTTCAAGTAACCATTTCTGTTTAATAATTATAATCATTTGTTTGAATATGTTATATGGTTTCAAGTATTCCTATCAAATAAAAATAATTTGCATTGTTACATGGTTTCAGGTTTTCCTGTTTAGTACTCACAAGGTCAGAAGTATTGAGTACCCAGTGAGAATCATACTTCCAAAATAATGGTCTGTATAGAAAAATTTGAATACAATTATATGGTTTTAAGAAACTACTACTAATAATAATCTTTAGTAAACAATTTTAGCTTCAAGTAATTATTTTTAATGCAAACAGTTTGCACTTAGATACAGGTTTAGTTTGGTTTTATGGCATATCAACCATCGTAGGTTATTTAATGCCCAAATCCTCTTTATACATATATATTGCATATATAAGATTTGGTTTAGTTGGATATAACGGCATATCAACCTTTGTAGGTTATTAAATGCCAAATCCTCTTTATACATATATATTGCATATATAAGATTTGGTTTAGTTGGATATAATGTCATATCAACCATTGTAGGTTATTTAATGCCAAATCCTCTTTCTATATGTTATATATGATTTGTAAATGCATAGTTTGTAGATAAGATTTTTAAACAAGCCAGAGCTCATTTCAAGCATTGCTAATACTAATAATTCAATTTCATATCAATCATTTTTACGCACAATTAAATGGTTTCAATGATTAAACATTTCTATTTGACCAAAAGATGAGATCCTAACAAAGACTACTGCTACATATCTAAGTGGACTTGGGAGAAATGGTGAAAATATTTTGGTTTAGTTTTGTTTTATGGCTTATCAACCATTATAGGTTATTTAATGTCGAATCCTTTTTGATACCTATATACTCGATATATAACATTTAGTTGGGTTTGGTTTTATAGCATATCAACCATTATAGGTTATTTAATGCCAAATCCTTTTTATACCTATATACTTGATATATAAGATTTAGTTGGGTTTGGTTTTATGGAATCTCAACCATTATAGGTTATTTAATGTCAAATCCTTTTTATACCTATGTACTCGATATATAACATTTAGTTGGCTTTAGTTCTATGGTATATCAACCTATTATAGGTTATTTAATGCCAAATCCTTTTTATACCTCCCAAAAACTTTTGATAATCCCTATTTTTGACGGCACTGGCATGATCTACATGCACTGGGTTCCCACTGGACAGACAGTCAACATTTAGTTGGGTTTGGTTTTATGGCATATCAACCATTACAGGTTATTTAATGCCAACTTCTCTTTATACATATTATATATGATTTGTAAATGTATAACGTCTAGATAACATTTTAAAATGAGCCAGAGCTCATTTGTTTGCATACAGTTAAAATGGTTATACATATGATTTGTAAGTCAATAGTTTGTGGGTAATCTTATTTTAAATGAGTCACTGCTAATATGTTTGCACACAAAAATTTCTATTGTTTAACTGGTTCTAAATATTCAAACATGAAAAGTTATATTTAGTATTAATCATTTTCTTTCACTCACTTAAATGATTTCAAATATTGCTAACATAAATATGTACAAGTCACCACTCGAGCGTGTAGAATAACGGAATCGTCCTCAACAGAGATAAATTTCAATTCTCAGATCTAACACAGTTTGTAGACGTGAAAGGGTGCTGACGTATATAACAACCAAACTCAACTATTTAACAAAATAGTTTTATTTGCACAGAGTTAAATGGTTTCAAGCATTACAATGTAACACCAACAATTCAATTTAGGCACATAGTTAAAGAATTTCAAGTATTGCTAATCAACACAAATAATCCTATTCAACATTAATCATTCGTTAGCACACAGTTAAATTGTTTTAAGTATTGCTGTGTATCACTAATAATTCTATTAAACATTAGTCATTTGTTTACACACAGTTAAATCATCAAAGAGTTCTGTTTTTAACAATTCGATTTAACACAAGTCATTTGCTTCCATACAGTTTAAACGTCAAACATTTCTATTTGACCCATAGATAGGACCCTATCAGGTGCTACCTGTCCGGGCCAGATTTGACCAGGGAGCAGTGGCAATGAAGGGGCGTTCTATACTCCCCCAAACTCTCGGGCTTGAACCTCGCAATCGGATGGTTTAATGTCATAAACAGGACACTCAGTTATAGGATTTTACGTATTCTTGTCCTATACATATAATTTTCAAATTAACGTACTTGACCCATTGATGGTTTATAGGATTACGAGGGCGTTCTATTTGCGATGTAAATATCTTGTAAAACATACCCCAACCAGTGCTTATCGAAAATCCAAAGTCTAGGCTGTTGGCGAACACTGTCTATTTCTCATATTTTTAAAATTATTTTTAGAAATTTATTGCTCTACCGCGGCAATCCGCAGAAATTGTAAATTTTTGCTGAAAGATGGTCTGTTAGAGAAATAACATGAAGAAGTAACACGACTTAAGAGGAAAACGCACAAAATTTTAACATTTGCTGGAATTCAATACAATCAAAGACAAATGATCATGCTGCGTCAGCTTGAGACCAAAGCCGGCCTGATTCCCGACTAGCCCTTCAGACGGGTGAAAGATTGCATAGGCACAGCAACTTAACTCTCCAAATGATTGCTAATCATACTGCAAGAGTTGTCGATATCAGCGAATATCGATCAACCATGAACGGGGATAAATAGACGATATTTTCGATAAGCTCAAATCGGGGTGTATTTTACAAGTCATTTGCATTGCAAATCCAACCCCATTACGTAGGTTCCCAAAAATAAGTACCCCATATCCAATTTTTGGTAAATTTTTGCCGTTTAACCCTTCGGATTTTTGCGAAAACTAAAAATCAGATTCTACTTTTTTGATGAATTCATGTAAACAGCCTGAAAAAAATATCCGCAAAGAAGAAATTTGATAATAATAATAAAAATATTTTAGAATTTAGAGGCAGGGATCACTTTGTTATATAATTTTAACATAAAATGATCACTCACTTCTGGACCAGAAAGCATTACTGACGACCAGAGATAGCGGTAAGGGACGTGTAACCAAATTAGTAGAAAAAAAATTGACCAAAGTTAGTGCCCCTACCACACAGTATGTCTTAGTTTCTTTTTTCCCTGCTGAAACGTGGGCGCTTTTTTTATTTTAAGTTTTTCATCACTTAAAAAAAAAATCCCCCCCCAATTTTTTTATCTAGCACACTATTTTTATTTTATTATGAAAAAATACCCACCCCTGATAAGCTTAGTTAACACCTGCACTCTCTCCATCCATTTCCCTACAAACAAATGAAAAAAAATCTGGTTATATGTCCCTTTACCGCTATTTCTGATCGTCAGTAATACTTGCTGCTATGACCCAGAGACCAAGAGAGAGAGAGAGTTCCCAGTGGAAGCATCATGGCTCTCCCAGACCCAAGAAGGCCAGACAGAGCAAATCCTCCCCCAAACGTTTGATGATCCCTATTTTTGACAGCACTGGCATGATCTACATGCACTGGGTTCCCACTGGACGGACAGTCAACAAGGAATACTTTGTTGAGGTTTTAAGGGAGTTCAGCAAGAGATTCCGTCAGAAGAGGCCAGCACTCTTCAAATCAGGTCAGTGGCATTTTCACTAGGACAATGTACCAGTCCACAACTCCATCCTTGTCACAGACTATTTGACCAAGATGGGCATCAAGACAGTTCATCACCCTCCATGTAGTTCAGACCTTGCTCCCTGTGACTTTTGGTTATTCCCTAAGCTCAAGGAAAAACTTAGAGGCTGTCGTTATGAGAGAATTGAGGAGATGAAAGAGGCCGTGATGAAGGTCATTGACACGCTCACACAAGAGGACTTCCATGGGGCCTTCCAGAAGTTGTTGTAACGGTACAACAAATGCATTGCAGCCGGGGGAGATTACTTCGAAGAAGACTAGAGTTCCATGTGTGTACTATCAATAAAAGTGCTCATACGAAAATGTCTGGAAACTTATTTAATGAGCCTCGTATGTGCGAGAGACGTTCAAAAAGTTCTAAGCCTCACCCAGGAAGAAAAGCGTAAGTGAACCGATACACTACTGCTTCTAATAAAACTAGGAAAATCTGAATTAGTTTTTCTAGTTTTATAAGAAGTGGTAGTGTGTTGTTTCGACAAAAATATTCAGCAATTCTGGGTCTTCTTTTTGGGTTAGATTTGGAACTTTTTGAACCACCCTCGAGTATATATATATATATATATATATATATATATATGTGTGTGTGTGTGTGTGTGTGTGTGTGTGTGTGTGCCAATTTGAGGATTTTTGTAATATATAAATAGATAATATGATGATTATTCTGTTGGTAAAACTTTAGTATAAAAAGCTTTATAAGTATTGTCAAATTCTAATTAATTATTTTACATTAGGCTTTAATTGAAAAGTCTTCTAGTCGTTCATCCATTTTTATGCCACTCCAATTAAACGTTTATACAGCCTAATATGTATTTACTAAACTTAGTTTAAACGGTCCCAAGGTCACAAATGTGGAGCATCGGCAAGAATCTAACTCTTAATAATAAGATTTGCTAACCCTTACACTATAAGAGTTATTTAATGCCCTATAATACAACCAAATTAAACCTAAACTAATCTTATTTAATGCCATAAAATACAACCAAACTAAACCTAAACAAACTTTCCCATTTATAAACAAATAATCTGTGTTCATTTGCTTTGGCCAAGATTAGGTTACTTGTTTTGAATATCAACCCTAGATCGTTTTTGAGTGCCAAATCCTCTTTATACATAATGATTTTTAATTGAATAGTTTGTTGGTAGCCTTTTTGAAACGAACCAGTGCTCATTTGTTTGCACACAGTTAAATGGTTTAAAGTATAGAAAATGATTAAACAGTTCTATTTGACCTAAACACAGTACCCTAATAAGTACTACAACTCCTGGTTAGAGTGTACCTGGGAGTCATGGTAAACTTTAAAAAAAAAAAAAGTTAATAGCGTGAAGTTGCTAAATGTTTAAAATTGAGTTTCAAAACATTGTCCTGAGAAGGATTCCATGATTTGAAAGTAGCATAAAAAGGCACTTATTTCTTATGATAACAATAGTAATAATTGACAATACTTTTATAAAAGCATTTCTGTTATATCGTCAATAAAATATCATGTTGCTTGGTTGGGTTTCATGGCATATCAACCCTTGTAGGTTATTCAAGGCCAAATCCTGTACATACATACATACAAATATATATACATGCGTGTGTGTGATTTGCAAACATGTTGTTTGCCGGTAATGTAATAGACAAGCTGGAGCTTATTTGTTTGCGAACAGTTAAAGGGTTTCAAGTATTGCTATCTAACATTAATAACTCTATCTAGTATTAATCATTTGTTTGCACTTAGTTAAATGGTTTCAAGAATTGTTTGGCCTAGTCGGCTGGGGCAGTAGAATACACCGACTGCATCTCTAGAGAGGGGTAAGACTCCCCCAACGTGTCTCCTGAATATGACATTAAACAATCTGAGTGTGAGGCTCTAGACATGCTAGAGCTTTGGGGAATGCAGAGTATCCCTTCATTGCCATTGCTCCCAGGTCCATTCTGGCCCGTACAGGTAGCACCTGATAGGGTCCTATCTATAAGTCAAATAGGACTGTTTTTAACATTTAAACTGTGTACTTATGCTAAACTGAATTATTTAAAATAGAACTATTTTTACATTTAACTGTGTGTAAGTAAAAAAAACTGTACTTAACCTAAACTGAATTGTTTGAAATTGAACCGTTTGATTTTTTAACTGTGTAAAAAAATAAAAACTGTACTTATGCTAAATTGAATTGTTTGAAATTGAACTGTTTTTAAATCTAACTTTATGTAAACAAAAAAACTATATTGTTTGAAATTAAGTGAAACCATTTAACTGTGTGCAAAAAAAATGAGCTCTGGCTTATTTAAAAATGTTATCTACAAAATGCGTTTAGAAATAATATTTAATATACGTATAAAAAGGATTTGGTATTAAATGACCTACAATTTATAGCAGAGCAGATTGGGGCTACGGATTCTAGCCTAATAAAAATTTATTTGGCGTGGATTTTAGAAGATTGGGGCAGTACGCTGACAAATCATGAATAAAAGTTTTTCTAAAAAGCCAGAGATGTTTTATTTTTATAAAGCAAGGAACAATGAGCAGCGCAGATTTTAGAATAAAATCTGTACATTGTTTTTTTTTGTTTTTTGTTGTTTTTTTTTTTTGTTTTTTTGGAGAGTGATGCAATATATTGTCAAAATGAGAAAGAAACGAGAAATATTGTTTGATTTTTGGCTTGCAGAAAAAAAAATACAAAAACATATGAAATTGATTTTTCTAACCAGAGAAAGAAAGAAAGAAAGGAAAGCTAAAATCAGAGACTGCTAGTCAAAACAATGGCAGACCAGGAAATAGGGTCCTGAAGGAGTTATCCAAATGCACGCCAATTGCTTTATGGGAAAAAATCAAATTTTGAGGAATGGAAATTTTTGATTAAATTTTGGAAGTGAGTAATCGGCTGGATATGACGTATGAATCACGTGATGAAAGAGAGCCGCCCTCTGCAGAGAGAAGGGCACAGAGAAACCTCATGATGTTAGGAGGGAGGCAGAAGAACCCCTAGTACCCCAGAAGACCCTAGAAGACGCAAACCCGAGACGAAAAAGAAGAGTGAGACAGCTAGGTGAGAATATTCCTTTCCTACTCCTATAGCCGTGTCTGACCAGTAGGGGTTGAGTACAAGTAACCCGAGTTCGGAGATAGTAAAATATAAACAAATAATGGAGGGTGAAGATACAGAAGTTGGATTTAGGAGTGAAGGAGTCCAAGCTGGGGGTAGATTAAGAATTACAGAGGGGTTTCAGAGGCTGATGGGGTGGTTGTTAAACCTACTGGTGTTTAAAGGAGACTGGTTAGAAGACTTGCAGAAGAAGCTCTTAATATTAGGACTGTCAGATGAAGAACTTGTACAACTGGCTTATGACAGGTCGGCAGGGTCAGCATCAGAATTTATCAGGGAGAAGGTATGCGAGCAGACCCCCCCCCGATAACTTGGGAGAAATTAGGGAGGGCCCTAGTAAGGCGGTTCGCTAATGATCAAACTTCTATTGAGGCCATGAGGACCCTCATGAGATTAGAACAGATGGAGGGGGCGGATGTTATAGAATTAGAGGGCGATTGAGTTGGCTAGCAGACTTGGTGTAACCCGATGACTTAGAGAGGGGGGTCATCAAAGCCCAAATGACTGAGAGTTACGTAGAGGCTCTCAAGAGAGGATAGATGAGGAGAGACGTGATAAAGGGCACCCCCAGTAGGGGGGAAGAGGCTATAGCCCTGGCCCGAGAGAGTGAGAGGATCTGGGAAAGAGTGAGAAGGGGTAAGTGCAAGGACTCGAAAGGAACTCAGAGGCGGAGTGATGTAGCAAGGGCAGGGGGAGAATAGACCTATGAGGGGGAAATTGAGGATTGGGAGAAGGAAGCAGACCCCGGGAGCATGGAATGGTCAGTGAGGCACAGATTTTACCCCTACCCTCACCTCGAGGAGGTACGGGTTAGTATGTGGGAAGTGTGGATTCTCAAAAGGGGGCCAGGTAGGACCAAAAGCGACCCCCAAACCCAGAAATCCGACACACACTAGTAACCCAGGGAAATGGAAAATAGCCACCCATAGAAAGTAAGGAGTAGGGTGGTCCCACTAAGAACAAAAGATAGAGCTTGTTAGAAGGGCGGACACGTTGGCCATATCTCAGTTAATTGTGCCAGGTGGAGGTGCTGGCAGTGCAGAGAGCCAGGCCACGTGAGGAAATATTGTGCGGATTGAAAGCCAAGATATCGTGCGCCCCCTCAGACGGGAGCAAAAGACAAAGTCTGTTTGGGTGGGTTGGACATTTTTCGGCCAACTATGCCTCTCAGAAGTGCTGGCGGTGTGGAAGGCCAGGACACGAAAAGAGGCACTGTCTTGGTAAGAGAGAGAGAGAACGTCAGAATCCAACCACCACCTCCCATGGCCAGGAATGGGAGGGAGGGAAAAAGGAGGAAAGCACAGGTGGCTTCCCTGCAGACAGAGAAGAAGGAACTTACCTGTACGATGAGAGTACAGGGAAGTCCAGTAAGGGCGTTGGTGGATACAGGGGAGTCGTTATCCTTAATAAGGACGGATGCCAATGATAAATTGTGGATAGGTGGGAGGCTGAGGAAACCAGACGTAATGTTAAGCCAGGCCAGTGGGAAGAAATTACTTATGACGGGAATGGTGTCGTTACCACTGAGGATAGGAGGGGTCAGGTGCAAACACAAATTGTATGTGGTCTCTAAGTTGTGTAATCAGATGATCTTAGGAGAGGATTGGTTAAAGGGGTGGAAAGACGAATTGAAGTTTGACCCCCCACACACACACAGACAGTAGGAGGAGTAGAGATCTCGTTGGGAGGTAGTGAGGACCAGTCGGTACCAGTGGTGGCAAAGGAAGCCATTAAATTGCTCTCTCGCTCTGCCGTAACCTGTGAAGGAGCGGTGCCTACTGGACGGGGGTTAGAAAGAAGACTCGATCAAGTGACTCCAGTAGAGAAGTATAAAAGGGATGAGGAAGAACTGAAGCTATGAGAGGCTGTGATTGAGGGGGAGAGCACCCTACGCATGTTAATTGCCAATACGGGAAATACGACGGTTAAGGTAAACAATGGGGAGAAGCTGGGCTACGTACTTCCCTTGAGAAGTATAGACAGAGTAAGGATAGAGAAGGAAGATTTAATAGACCAGGAAGGGTGGAAGTGGATGAAGAGGAGGTAATTGCTCCCGAGAGATATTGGAATAGAGTAGCGCAGTTGCTTCGTTCGAACCGTGATGTGTAAGTAAATCCTTGTCACAGCACCAAACGATGTCACCCAGCCGTTCACTCGGCCAATCGAGGGAAGATCAGACGTCGATTGGTCGAGTGAACGGCTGGGTGACAATGGTTGATATTCCTTAAAACCAAACCAAACCAATCAAGAATTGTAATGTAACACTAAAAATTCAATTTAATTCCCGTTATTTGCTTGCACATAGTTGAATGGTTAAACTTCTAGTTGACGCATTGATGGGACCCTAGCAGGTATGACCAATCTGAGTCCGAGTGGATCCTGGAAAAATGGCAATGAAAGGATATTCCATATCCCCCAGTGTTCCAGAACTGAGGCCCCACCATCATGTGCAGTTCAGTGTCATATCCAGAACATACGTTGGGGGTGTTCTTACCTCTCTGCTTCGCCTTAGTTAATGGCTATCATCGAATCGATAGATAAATATTATCTATCATCTTTCTCTACAGTGAGGTGCGCGTGTTATTTGCTATGCTTAGATTTCTGTTTCAATTTTTGTAGCATGAGCATCTTATTTCAAGTTCAACTTCTTTTTTTTTCGAACTCAAATGCCTTAAAAAATGTACGAAATGCCACGAGATATTTTGCACGCACTTCGATGATTTGACGGTTTGTCAGAAACGATGAAGTTGTAGATTTCTCCGAAAACTGTTTTGATATTTCCTACGAATTTAGCAAAAACAAAATCCTATAATGTGAATTGAATTACCACGACCAGAAAATCCGGCGAACACTTACGCACGACATACGGAAACACTGGACAGCTGTTTTGATCTTATTAGGTCTCATCAGCAGTGTATACCGTGATCTTCACCACTGGAGATCAAACCAGCGACCACAGATTGCTGAGCTGAAAGTCCATATTGCACACAAGTGACGCCAAATTAACTAGTCATGGTAATTGCGAGGCTAATTAATCTGAATGTGTTTTGCAAGTTACACCCGTACTCTTTACAGAAGACACGGTCACTTCCAGGGCCATGTTTTCTCAAGGGGATTAGAAATACGTATCTACGTAATTAATGTGACCTCAAGAGCAAGGATATAGATCTACAAGTGTTCGCCGGATTTTCTGGTCGTGGTAATTCAATTCACAATATAATTCCTCTACTTAAAAAAGTAAATGTAAAATCCTATAAGTTTAGTAATATTTGTCAGCCAGTTGTTATTTACTTAGCTTTGTATGCAGACCTCAAGTTGCTTAGGATCCTTGAACCGCTTAAGAGTGGTCCGGGGCATGAAACTAAATTGCATCTGGTGGTTCTAGAAATCTGGGTAATGTGGAGTACCTCCTTCACTGCCATTATTCTTTGATCAACTCTGACCCGGAGTGATTGTACCTGCTTGGTACCGTGTGAAAAAAATAAAAGAAAGCCCTGAAGAAACAAGTTCACAGAAAATGTAAATATAAATGTTCAATGAACTCAAGTAAATGAAATAACCCTGGACACGTTGACATGCCGTTAAGAACAAGTAATCAAGTAATCAGGTTGATTACAAAACCTGCTATTTTCAAGTGGTCACCCATAAAGTACTGAGGAAGCTCATTGTTGCTTAACTTTGTCTGTTGATTCTTCCAGAAAATAATTTTTTGCAAGACTATAAAATAAGATGAGAATCCAGGAATAAGAAAAAGTGATTAAGCTTGATTTTTGAAAAAAAATCTTCTTGGCTCTTTTCACACAAATAGGAGCAAATACTGCTCCAAAAGATCTCATGAAAGGAAATTTTCCTCATATAAAAAAACCCCATTAGTTTTGGATGAAAATGCTCGTATATGCTCCTCAGGGCTAGTTATGAGATAGTATTAAACTTTACCATAGGAAAGTTCTTGTTCCTTCCGTTTTTGTAAAAATCGGAACTGAAATATCGCAAAATATCCCTTTTCTCATATTTCAAAGTTCTGTCAATCTTTTAGCTTACATTTTTCCAGTGCCTGCTTAATGGACCTAAATGGGGTAAGTTATTTTTCTCCTCCATTGCATTTTTCTTTCTTTTTTTCCGGGTGGGGGGATAAAATATATTAATCTATGCAAAATGGACCTTTTAGCTTAGTTTTACTACATAATAACTAACATGAACAACGATAAGAATCGAACCCAAAAGTGATGATTTGTAAAGAGCTAGGTTGACTGACCATTAATAGGGCTATAGGTACAAGTTGGGACAGGTTATTTTATTTATTGGGGTTAAGGAATCATGTTCATTGCACATTGAAAAACAACCAAGATGTGGTGGTAGCTACAGATTTGTGGTAATTTACTAAGCCTTTTGCTTAGATGTAGCACAAGGTTATATAAATGGAGCACTCAATGAGACACGAACTCACTCGTGTAGGTTTGCTAGTCTGGCCTGCTAACCATTACACCACCGCGTGTCCGTGTGGTGTAATGGTTAAAGCGATGCACTGCAGAATCGTCGTGAGTTCGAACTCCAGTCGCGCTCTTTTTGTTCACTTTCGGACAAATACCCTTGGGGAAAGGTATGAACCCCCTTATCCTCCAAGCTGAGTTAAATAGTACCACTAGCGTTCTTCTAGGAGAATGACTTTGGCATTAAATAACCTATAAGGTTTGATATACCATTAAAGAACAAAACCAAACCATGACACCATCATAGGCTAAAGATGAGTGATTAGAGCAGATCCAAACTATGAAAATAGAAATTGGCGATCGTCATAAGTTAAGCTAAGACTGTATAGGACTCCAATACATAAGAGGCAGTTGGATGACAAAAGGGAGATAGTGAAAATTCTATATTCAAGAAAACATGTGATCATAATCAGATCGAAATGGTTGATAACCCAAATAATAGATGGAGCCATATGATTTATTGCTGAATAGATTAAAGAGTGAGGTGCTTAATTTGGGAATACCTGATCTCGGATTGTACAGAAATATGTAGACAAGGAAAAATACCTTTGATTACTGTATTCTTTGGATCAAGGAGAAAAGTTGATGGAATTACAGGGAAATGATCTGAACGATTATTTGGAGGAGGATTGAATCATTACAGACAAAACAGAGAAGAGCTGAAAGGAAAGCATTAAGTGTTTCTTCTTTGGAAGGTTTCCAAAGAAGAAATTAAAATTATAAGAAAATTACTTGTTTATCTTACTTTGTGAGATGGGAGGTAAATGGCTGTTCAGTTGCTGTTTTGTATGGTACTGTAATTAGGATTTATTCCAAACAGAACGCAGTATCCTAGTGTAGTTGTCATCTAGCTTTATCTTCAAGCACTTTGTTAAAGTTCTAGTGCTGCAGCCAAACCTCCAGCTTTATCTCCAAGCACTTTGTTAAAGTTCTAGTGCTGCAGCCATACAGTAGTACTGAAACAGCTACAGCTTGGAAGAATTCCCGTTTTATTTTATCAGAGAGATTAGATTTCCATATGATCGTCAACTTGGTTGACAATGCTTTTCGTAAGTTTATGTTGATATCACTTTCAGTAGATGAGATATTGCTCCAGAGGCATGTGAACTGGCCTACTAATCTCAGATGCTTTCCATCTAATGAGATGACACTGTTTTGTTTAAAACACTTGAACTCTGTTTTATCTGATTTCATGTAGAGGCCAATTCTTCATTCTGCATGCTCCAGGCTATATACAGCCGGAATTCGGCTTGAGTAGGTGTATTTGTGAGAAGTACAAGATCGTCATTGTAGTCTACATACGTAATAGTTTTTGTGGTATGTCATCTGCTTCTCGTCTTTTTTAGTGTGAAATAATTTTCTTTCATTAGATCTAATTACGTTCGTAGTACGTAATCTAAGTAGATTATAAATATAAACAGTGCTGATGTATCGCCTTACAAGACTCTAACAATAACGTAAAAAAACCAGTGTCACTAAAAGGGGACCGAACTATTGATTTGGTGTCTTAGAAGAGTATCGTTACAACCGTAACAGTTACTTTGGGGCAGACCATATGCGGAAATATTAGCTCCATCTTTTCTCTGTTTATGGAGTCAAATACTTTGTAGATATGTACAAACAATAGTGTTGCTTCGAGATTTTTTGGGCGTACTCCGTCGATGATTTGACGAATAATCAGAATCTGAGAAGTTAAGGGTCGATTTCTTCGAAAAATGCTCTGATTTTTCCAAAGATATTTTCTCATCTTCAGGTCAAATACAACTGAGAATCAGGGTATAATAAAAACTTAGCAGCTATAGCTGTAGGGTTTATACCTCTAATTCTCAGGGATTCCGAGGTCGCTTTTCTTCTGGAAGGTCTTTTGTTTCCTCTGTTGGGATTTATGCTCTGTCGGTTGGGGCTGTAAAATATATCGACTGCATCTCTGCAGAGGGATAAGACTCTCTCTCTTTCTCACGAGTGTCTTAATTATGACATTAAACTATGTATATTTGAATCCATTTAATTGTGCGCAAATAAGTGACTGTTAAATTGAATTATGAATATTATATAGCAATACTTGGAACCATTTAGCTATGTACAAATGAATGAATAATGTTGAATAGAATTATCAATGTCAAAAAGTAATACTTGAAACTATTTAACAGTGGACAAACTGTGGCTTGTCTAAATATGTTACTTACAAACTATTTTGTTTACAATTATATATATATATATATATATATATATATATATATATATATATATATATAAGCAGTATTTGTCTACAAATAACCTTGTCCAGACGGTTGGGCTGTTGAATACACCGACTGCACCTCTGTAGAGGGGTAAGACCCCTCCCATTTAGTGTCCTACACAATTCAGTTTAGCACAAGCACGCAGTTTAGTTCTATTTAACCTATAGATATGGCCCAATCAATTACTTGTTTATCTTACTTTGTGAGATGGGAGGTAAATGGCTGTTCCGTTGCTGTTTTGTATGGTACTGTAATTAGGATTCGTTCAAAACAGAACGCAGTATCCTAGTGTAGTTGTCATCTAGCTTTATCTCCAAGCACTTTGTTAAAGTTCTAGTGCTGCAGCCAAACCTCCAGCTTTATCTCCAAGCACTTTGTTAAAGTTCTAGTGCTGCAGCCAAACCTCCAGCTTTATCTCCAAGCACTTTGTTAAAGTTCTAGTGCTTCAGCCAAACCTCCAGCTTTATCTCCAAGCACTTTGTTAAAGTTCTAGTGCTGCAGCCAAACCTCCAGCTTTATCTCCAAGCACTTTGTTAAAGTTCTAGTGCTGCAGCCAAACCTCCAGCTTTATCTCCAAGCACTTTGTTAAAGTTCTAGTGCTGCAGCCAAACCTCCAGCTTTATCTCCAAGCATTTTGTTAAAGTTCTAGTGCTGCAGCCAAACCTCCAGCTTTATCTCCAAGCACTTTGTTAAAGTTCTAGTGCTGCAGCCAAACCTCCAGCTTTATCTCCAAGCACTTTGTTAAAGTCTTAGTGCTGCAGCCAAACCTCCAGCTTTATCTCCAAGCACTTTGTTAAAGTTCTAGTGCTGCAGCCAAACCTCCAGCTTTATCTCCAAGCACTTTGTTAAAGTTCTAGTGCTGCAGCCAAACCTCCAGCTTTATCTCCAAGCACTTTGTTAAAGTTCTAGTGCTGCAGCCAAACCTCCAGCTTTATCTCCAAGCACTTTGTTAAAGTTCTAGTGCTGCTCCCAAACCTCCAGCATTACTGGAATCTCATCATCTGATGATGAGATTCCAGTAATGCTGGAGGTTTGGGAAATGTGGAACACCCCTCTGCCATTGTTCCCAGGCCCGGAATGGTAGCACCTGATTGGGCCATATATAGGTTAAATAGAACTAAACTGCATGCTTGCACTAAAGTGAACTGTTTGACAAAACTGAATAGCTTGAAATAGAAATGTTTTTGACAAATAAACGGTGTACTTACATTTAAACTGCGGGCTTATGATAAACTGAATTGTTTGAAAGGGAACTGTTTTTGACATTGAAACTGTACTTATGCTTAACTGAATTGTTTAATATAGAACTGCTTTGACATTTAACTGTGTGTAAACAAAATCTGTACTTATACTAAACTGAATTAGCTGACTTACAACTGTTTGACTAAACTGGAGAGCTTGAAATAAAAATGTTTTAGACAAACTGTGTACTCAAGCTAAACTGAATTGTTTGAAATAGAACTATTGGCATAGAAATGGATTTGGCCTTAAATAACCTACAAGGGTTGATATGCCATAAAATCCAACCAACCAACCAACAAAGTTTTGTTTTTTTATACGCTGCGTTGCATAATCGAAGAAGTATGTTATACAATTTCCTTAGCCTACGTTTAGCACATCACAAGTGATAATTTCTGGCGGGGTTCACGTAGAATAATCGCTAAAGCGCTGGACGGCGGATTCAAAGTAAGCGAGTTCGAACTCCGGTCGAAATATTACGTCCATTTTTGAACTAATGTTTTTGGGAAAGGTATGAAACCCCTCATTTCTCCAGCTGCTGTTCTTCTGCAGAAATCACTTTGCGATTGAATAACTCGCGAAGGTTGTTATGCTATGAAACATAGAAACCAAACTAAATCTATTTAGTCAAATTGTCGACCATTGTTCTGTGATAAGGCACCAAATGGGAACGTTATTATATTTAAGTTAGGGTAGAGTAGTCACATAGTCAACGGCGCTTGCTTGATGATTATCATATTTACCCAACCCCTCCGCTCGGGCAGGATATGACACAAGGTCAATTTTTAAGCGGAGTTTAACAGGTTTGAATTCAGAGTTTTCCTTCTCCTAGACTAGTTGCCTCACCAAGGCTAAAGAACCTAGTCTGCCCTACTATTTACCCATAGCTGGAGGGAGAATAATTGGATTCATACCTTTCCCAAGGGTATTAGTGCTATGTGAAGTGCAATCAGTCTCGTCCAGGGTTTGAACTCGTGTCGCCGTGTCCATTTCCTACGACGATAACCATTACACCACGGACACGGCGCTTGATGATTATCAGTTTCTCCTTCGTGATAATCAGAACAAGCGCCGTTGATTTTATGTCGATGTTATCCTAACCTAGATATATAGGCTCTATCACCGATATTAAGCTTTCTTTATTTATAAGTATAGCCAACTAAATATGATTATCATTTTGTCGTACTGCTAGCACAGATTTCCCGAACTTTCACTCGGTATTTGTCCCCATCGATTCCAGCAGGTCCACTAGACAACATCCTGTGTCCGTACAGAGCTGTTGCAGGTAAGTTCCTGTTGGTCGACCAACCCTAGCACATCCATTTGAAATGATCCATAGGAGAACGTCGCTTATGAGTTCGTTCTTACTTCTCCAGCTGTGTCCTGCATGTGTTGTTCAACTTATTTGGATGGTTTTATAGCTGGAAAGTAGATGACCGTACGGCTGCTGTTTCGAGGGATGTTGCTTCATCATCATCGTTTTTATCATCATGTCGCGCCACCAGCACGGATCTCTCTGACCCTCTCCCGCCACTCTTCTCTATCTTCCATCGCTTCCGATTGGTCTTCCAGGATACATCCTGTATTAGCACAGAGCTGTTGTATGTATGTTCTGGCGGGTCGTCTTGCCTTTGCTCGTCCATGTGTAAGGGTTCATAGGAATATATCACTTATGAGTTCTTCCCTACTTCTCCAGCAGTATCCTGCATGTCTGGTTCGTCTAACTTGGATAGTTTTCGTGATGGGTGGTAAGTGGCCGTACAGCTGCTGCTTTGCAGGACTGGTTCAATATTGCTCGCCGCATTCTTGTGTAGTTACCGTCAAGCTTTTCTTTTTTTTGAATATATACCACACAGATCTCATATTTGTAGCTAAATGAAGAAGCATTGCGGTGATTATTTAAGTCGAATAGGGAGATCGAAATATCGTTTTTCATTGTTTAAAGAATCTGAAGAGTAAATAAGTCTAAGATGAGTCAATGCATCAAAGTTCAAAATAATGGCTGAAAATATGAGACGATTTTTTAAAAAAATTCTTAAAGCTGTCCAAGAAATTAAAATTCCGTTTCATTTATCACAAGTTCTCGTCATTTATGATGAGATTTATTTACATATGGACTGGCCGCTTCTGCTTGTCTATGTAGTCAAGGTGAGTTGAGAACGCAAGAGTATCGGTCGACAAAAATCCTTTAAAATCATTTGGAGAGAGAGAGAGAGAGAGAGAGAGAGAGAGAGAGAGAGAGAGAGAGAGAGAGAGAGAGAGAAGTTACTTGATTATACCACTTAATCACCTGTTTCTCGTCTCATTGGGTGCCCCCTTCCATCGGCCTTGTGCCACATCGAAGTAAAGAGCTTTGTAAATTACCTTAATTACCTGTTTCTCTCTCACTCTCATTAATATTTTGACAAAATCACCATACAGAACTTCACTATTTTCCAAGCGTTCTAAGCTCAGTCGACTGGGGCTGTAAAATACACCGACTGCATCTCTACAGAGTGTTCTGTTTATGACACTAAGCAATCTAAAACTTTGAGAAATGTGAAGTACACCTTCATTGCCATTGCCCCCAAGTCTACTCAAAAAGTGTCCTATTTATGGGCCAAATAGAACTGTTCGACATTTAGACTCTGTGCAAACAAATGACTTATGCTTAATTGAAGTGTTAAAAATAGATTGAACTGTTTGGCGATTTAACTCTCTTTAACTTCAGTGAGTGGTGTACTCGTGGCATAGTGGTTAAAGTACTGCATTGCGACATCGTAGTAAGTGAGTTCGAACTCTAGTAAAGCTATTACGTTCACTTTCAGACTAATACCCTTGAGAAAGATATAAACCTCTTATCCCCTATCTATGAGTTAAATAGTACCACTACTGTTCTTCTACAAAGATGGCTTTGGCATTAAATAACCTACGAAAGTTGATATTCCATAAAAAATCAAACTTTTAAAAAATAGCTTACGGGTCTGCTAACTACGAAATACGACGTGCAGGGTTGATGTTGTACCCTACCAAAAACATAAACTAAATGGAAAAGCGTAATTTCAAAATCTTTCGATACGGCAAGTACTTGCAAAATCCAAGATATCAACATGAAGTAATTATATCTACAATCTGACATTGTTCTCTCCATTCAAATATTTAAGATCACACTATTTGGTCTTATAAACAATGTCACTCAGTTGATCTGGTATCCTCAAAACCAAAGCATTCTTTCCTTTTGGGATGACAGCCGGAGGCAGACTGACGTCAATACGATTGGGTTCTATGACACTGGTAGTATGGTCACTAAAAATCGTGTGATTATTTTTCCTGTTGGAGGAAGTGTATGCTTTTGCGGTAGGCACAATCAGAAATTGGAATGGGAACGTTTTTTTTTTTTTTTTGTTTTTTTTTTTTCAAATTCCAACAACGCAAGAAATAAATGTGTAAGAGAAAAGAAGAAATAAATAAATGGTTGTGAGTGACTCATATTCGACCCTCCCCCGCTTTTAAGAAGGAAATGGCTTCAGCGAACATTTTCTTTCTATAAGAAATGGAGTACAACATTCGCGAGAATAAAGGAGTAAAAAAACCCGGATATATATGTTTGCCTTTTTTTTTTTTTTTTTTTTTTTTTTGTTTGTTGGTTGCTTTATGGAAAAAACCGGATGTCAGTAAACTTTTGGATGATTGGCAGATAACGAGGCCACCTAAATTGTGGATTTGGTTAGGCATGAAAAATCTTGCTCAATGTCTAAATCTCCGAGTTTTCAGTTGTATTTCCGGTAAGAAGTCTCTGTGGCGTAATGGTTAACGTGCCGCACTGCGACATCTTTGTAAGCGACTTCGAACTTCAGTCGCGCTCTTGCGTTCACTTTCGGATTAATACTCTTATGAAAGGCATGAACCCTCTTATCCTCCCAGCTAGGGTTTAAATAGCACCACAGCTGTTTTTCTACAAAGATGACTTTGGCATTAAAGAGCCAACGAAGGTTGATATACCATTAAACGAAGAACTTACTCTCTGAAAGCTTGAAATTGCCAAGTTGGGTCTAAGAGACCCGTTCAGGCGTGAATAATGTAACGGTTATTGCTGTAGGAAATGGAATCGAAGAACGGAATTCAAATCCTAGACGAAGTTTTTGACGTTTCATTTTGCGCTAATTTCTTCGGGGAAAAGTATGAATCTACCCTCCTTTTTTTTTCCTAGTTAAGGGTAAATAGTTGGGTGGAATGTGTTCTCTTGTTTTGGCGTGGCAAACGTCTAGATGAAGAAAATTTCTTGATTCAAAACAATTTAGTCCGCTCAAAATTTGACCCTATGTCACATCTTGCCCATAGCAGAGGTTTAAGCAAACACATAAGTATATGGTTTAAAGTATTCTTATCTAAAACTAATGATTTATAAAAAATTATATGATTTCAAGTGATTATTCCTATTCAATAATAGGCATTTGTTGTCATACAAATAGTTTCAAGTACTCCTATCTAACAATTATAATTTGCCTGCATATTCGTTAGGAGGTATGCTTTGTGTAAGAGTTATCATCGAAGGAAACGAAATCGGAGACCCGAGTTCAAATCCTGGAAGAGGTTATTTACATTTCACTTCGTGCTGACATCCTTGGAAAGTCATGAATGCATCTATTTCTCCCAATTTTCGGTAAAGAGTTGAGAAGACTTAGTTTTTAAGCCTTGATTAGACAACCAGTCTAGGAGAAGCAAATGTCTGAATTCAATCCAGCATTACTCCACTTAAAATTTTTTCCTCGTGCCAAATCCAGCCCGAAGCGGAGGAGTTGGGTAAATACCCTATATGCATAAATGTCTCTATCTCAGTGGTGTGTGTACTGTACGCGTTTCAATAGTTAGTGAGCTCAGCTAGCAGAGCATTATAATCAAGTTCGATTCTGTTCAATTATAACCCTAAGTTCGGCTTAGTAAATGATTATCTAATTCAATGACGAATTCCAAAGTAAGAACATTACTCTGTAAATATTTCAGTTTAGAATTCAGCTCAAAAGTACGTGTCAGGTGACGGACTTATTGATGCATTCTTTTATATCATTCTCTTTATATGAGCATGAATTAAAAAGTTCATATGATTATATTTATCTGCTGTTGACAACCCTTTTGACGAATGGGATCCAAGCACTGCAACATGGACCGAAAAAAGGTATGAAACGCAAGAGGTACAAAAAAACCTCATTTGGTCACATTCCTAGACATTAACTTGGTCAGCCAATGAACTTTTCCCCTAGCTATATATATATATATATATATATACAAGGATCATTAAATAGGTTTCCAGACTTTTTTCGGATGGGTACTTTTATTGATAGTACACACATGAAACTCTAGTCCCCTTCGAAGTAATCCCCTCCGGCTGCAATGCACTTGTTGTACCGTTACAACAACTTCTGGAAGGCCCATGGAAGTCGTCTTGTGTGAGCGTGTCAATGACCTTCGTCACAGCCTCTTTCATCTCAATTCTCTCATAATGACAACCTCTGAGCTTAGGGAATAACCAAAAGTCACAGGGAGCAAGGTCTGGGCTATAGAGAGGCTGAGGAACTGTCTTGATGCCCATTTTGGTCAAATAGTCTGTGACAAGGATGGAGTTGTGGACTGGTACATTGTCCTGCTGGAAATGCCACTGACCCGATTTGAAGAGTGCTGGGCTCTTCCCAAGGAATCTCTTGCTGAACTCCCTTAAAACCTCAACATAGTAACCCTAACCCGAACCCTTTGGCCAATCAACTCTGGTCTATTGACTTCCTTACTTATGCCACTCAAAAACTGATGCACGATTCATCCAAGATGCTCCAAAAGCAGTCTGAAGAATTCCATACGTTTCTGTGGCATTTTTTCCAAGTTTAAAACACAATTTTATTGCATATCGTTCTTCCTCACGTCCTGATTGCATTTTTGAAATTCACCAGCTGTGACAATCAGGCTTTAGTAGGGTGCATTCCAATTGCTGCTGTAGCTGTTCATTTGAAGCTGAAATCATAAAAATTGGTCAGTCATCTCATAAGATGTGTAGCAATAACGTACTGAATTTTCAAGAGTCTATGACAATTTTAAATACCTGTACAAAAAATGTCTGGACACGTACGCACACACGCACACACACACACACACACACACACACATATGTATATATATATATATATATATATAGTAAGTTGGTGACCTTAGTCGAGGGTGACTCGAAGGTTCTTTTTTCAAATAGTTATTACACTGAGGGGTAGGAGAGGACACTACTCCATTCCCTGGATTGCTTCACTTTACCCTTGATGCTCACCTTACAATGCAGAGTGTTAAGCAAGGTGGCATCAAGTGCCATTTTTGAGTCTTTGGTATGACTCGACTTGGGATTGAACTCCGGTGTCCCAGACCATTGGCGAAATGAAAGAAAAACAATACGGAAAATCAAATTGACATAATTCGCCATAAAGGTAACTTCAAAAATTAATGTTATTTTGCAAAAAAAGAAATCTACACAGGGCAGAGACAGAGACAGAGAGAGGAGAGTGACAGAAAACGAGAGTAACAGAGAGATAGGTAGAGGGAAGAGTGAGAAACTGAGACAAAGAGAGGAGAGAGAGAGACAGTCAGAAATAGAGAGAGGATAGAGAGATAGACAAGCAAAGTTAGATTGAGAGAAGAATAAGTGAGAGAGATAGACAGACAGAGATGGAGAAGTGTGTCCCAATTATCAACAAATTAAATTATGAAATCCCTGATGATATTTTGCCTGTCTATTCCCCTTGGTTAAGGCTATTGGGCTCACAATTAAGCAACATAGAAATATATCTCTTGAGAATTAATATCAAAATATCTGCAAGATATGCATCGCAACTTGTCCCTCTTCTCTGCACACAACCCCCGAAAACATACAGCTTTTTAGGGGCCATTTTTATTGCTGCATTTTACCACATGTGTAACCTTTTATCCGAGTTGACAGGCTGAGTTTGGCAGCCGACACAAACTGGAGGCAAATCAGACGACATTGTGAATATAATGAGAGAAAAAGAGAACTAAAACATTTTATTATTCCGAGAGATTTTGCTAATTTCGTATTACTTGGGTCAAATAGTAACTATTATAATCATGAATAATGCTTTATAAAACGCTACTTTCATGCCTCTACTGTCCTGTAATATTCTTGGCATGACACATGTACATTGCAGCAGCACAGTATATATATATATATATATATATATATATATATATATATATATATAGATAGATAGATAGATAGATAAAAGAAAATACAACTGGTCAGTTAACTCATGTTTTCTTAAATTTCACCATTTCTATCAGTATTTCACTGAATTTTTATAAGTATATTTCACGTTTTATATGGGAACATGTATTTTTTTTAAAATTACAATTAATTTTTTTTCAAATAATTAATAGATTGCGTGTTTCAAATTCTTTCTTTCTTTCTTAAGATGTTTTTTTTTACTTCTTTCTTAGATTTATTTCTTTTTGTTTAGTTTCTTTCTTCAGAATGTTTATTTGTTTCTTTTTCGCTCGTTTTATATTCTTTCTTTCTTATTTTGTTTTCGTAAGGATACAGAAAAGAAGCCGCAAAACTCATTCTTGCAGTTTTCAAGACAAGGTATTAGGTTTGTTCGGAAAGTAATGTGTCGATTCTGAAGAAGAGAAAAATCTGTTCGAATATTACAAAATCAAATTATGTTTCACATAGAGCTAATGAAACTAGGAAAGGCATGAATCCATTTTTCTTACCGTAAGATGTTATGAGTAAAAAAAGGGCAGACTGGGTTCTTTAGCCTTGGTTTTTCCCCGTTTGAAAATTGATTGTCATGTCCTACTCGTAACGAAGGCGGAGGGAGGGGAGAATAATTTATCTTCCCACAAAGTCAGAATTGGCACGAAGTCATTTTATAGTGGAGTAGGAGACACGCACAAATCAAAACTCATACAGAGCCGTCACAAAAAATACTTAATCCACTCACCATTTCTTATTTTGGGTGCCTTTGACCCACAAGTAAAAAACTTAACCCTGTCAAACAGGTATTGCCCGAGTAGAAACCCTCCCATAAAACCATATGATCAATTTAATCACACACATCTACCCGTATCGTAGGAGTCGGGTAAATATATACAAAAGTTAAATCTATTTTCAAGAATATAACCATATTTATCAGAAATAACAAAAGTCCTTTAAATAAGCTTAGTTTCGTTGTTGGTTGGTAGTTTTCATTGTATATCAACCTTTGTATGTTATTTAACACCAAATTCTCTTTATATATATATATATATATATATATATATATATATATATATATATATATTAAATACACATGCTTTGTAAACACATTTTGTTGATAACACTTTTAAATGAGCCTTAGCTCATTTCTTTGCACACAGTTAAATGGTTTCAAGTATTCCTATTTAATACCAATAATGCTATTTACAATTAATCATTTGTTTGCACATAATGAAATGGTTTCAAATAACAATAACAGTAACAATTCAATGTCAGTCATTTGTTAGCACACATTTAAATATATATATATATATATATATATATATATGTATGTGTGTGTGTGTGTGTGTGTGTGTGTGTGTGTGTGTGTGTGTGTGTGTGTGTAAGAGATTAGTTTGTAGGTAATTTCATTTGTAAGTAATTTGTTTGCACACTCGTATTTCTATTGTTTAAGTGTTAGATAGTATTTCTATTGTTTATAGTTAAATGGTTTCATTTATTGCAATCTAACACTTATAATCTTATTCAATAATCATTTGTTCGCAGTGAAGTGGTTACAAGTATTGCTATTTATTACTAATTATTCTATTCAACATTATTCATTCATTTGCACAGAGTTAAATATTTCCAAGTACTTCTATGTATCACTAACAATTCAATTAAACCATCAATTATTTGTTTACACACAGTTAAATTTTCAAACAGTTCTATTTCAAGCAATTCAATTTAGCATTAGTCCTTTTTTGCCCACAGTTTTATTATCAAACAGTTCTATTTAACCCATAGATAGGACCCTATCAGGTGCTATCACTCTTAGCTAGAGTGGGCCTGGAGGCGATGACAGTGAAGGGGTGCTCCACATTCCCCAAAGCACAATTATTACTGGAGCTTCACCATCAGATTGTTTAGTGTCATATCAGGACACTCGTTGTGGGGGGAGTTTTACCCCTCAGCAGAGACGCAGTTGGTGTATTCTGGGCTGAACTATTTTAATACAAATAATTTACAGTTATATTATATCAATTTAATAGATTCATGTAGACGGGAAATGGACGAACACTATTACAACGGATTGGCGTGGGCCTAGAACTAATAACAATGAAAGGATACTCCATGCTCCTTAGATCTTCATAACTTGAGCCTCACCACTAGATGCAGTTTAGGATCATACCAGAGACAGCTTATTTGAGGGTTGGAGGGGTCTTAATTCTCCTCAGATGACACAGCATATTCTAAGACTCATCGACAGAGCTGACAATGCAAAAGAAAATGACAAAACCTTCGAAAATAAAAATGTGCATAAAATGTTAAGTTTTCTTTTTTCCGTTTTGTAAATTCTTTTCTTTCTTTTATTGCACTTATTTATTTCTTAGAAAAGGAAGCCTGCACCATTTTAAAAATCCATTTGGCATTTCCTCTTGATGTCAGCTATACTTAGTTTATTTAGTACGAAAAGAAGCAAGGAAGATTGTATTACACCAAAATGAGCCAGGTCTACTTGCTTAGAAAATCAGCATAAAAAAAAACAAGCTTTTACCTACACTCGAACCCAAGCAGCTATCATATGAAGCAATATATTTATATAAGTACTCGTTTTGGCGGTCATTAACCTTGCTGTTGGGTCACATATTTTTCTACCTAACACAATTATTCCAGTGAGTTTTCAACTGGTCAAAGCACCTCGGAAACTCATTTTTTTATATGGAGAGCAGTTTCTTTTAATATCTATCACGTCTTCATATCTCTAACCCTTGAGTTGAATTTTTCAATTTAGGAAACAAGAAAAAGTCAAATGAACAGCTATTTAAAAAAAAAAATTAAATGAGCCTAATGGTTCTGATTTAATGTTTATAGACTGGCTATATATATATAAGTAAAGTTGGCGACCATAGTCGAGGGTGACCCGAAGGCTCCCTGTTCGATTGCTACTACAGCAAGGGAGGGCGCTACTCCTATTCATCTGGATCACGTAATTCTATAGGTTGCTCGACTGCAAACACGTTTTTATACAATTTGAAAAAAAAAATTCAGTCTCAATATATTTTATAACTTTGCAAGTTGAGTATGTATTTACTCAACCCCTCTGCTATAAGTAGAATGTGGCACACGGTCAATTTTTAAACGGAGTACAGCTGGTGTGAATTCAAAGTTTCTTTCTGGGCTAGTTGCCTGAGTAGGCTGAAGAACCCAGTTTGTCCCACTGTGTAAACATAGCTAGGCGTAGAAGCGGGTAGGAGAGATAGATTCATGCCGTTTCCTAAAGGCGTTAGTAAGCAGAGTAGATGATTGTTTCTAACCTAGAGTACAAATTAAACATTTTGATGAGATAAGCAATGGTCACTAGTGATAAAATCGAGGCGCCTGTGGTGGTGTAATGGTTAGCAAGCTCGACTAGCAAACCTACACGAGTGAGTTCGAGTCTCATTGGGTGCCCCTTTCATATGGCCTTGTGCCACATCTAAGCAAAAAGCTTAGTAAATTACCACTAGTGATCAAATCAAAGTTCATATGAACAAAAGATTAATGCCTTAAGTATATGTTGAATATCATCATCATCCACATCATCAAATCATACTGAAAATTCTCTCTCACTATCCGTCCCTATCGTTCATCGCTCTTGTCAGTTTCTCTTGGCAGCTTCTAGCGACTGTACAAGTCTGATGAATAGAGGTCTTTGCGAGTCAGCCAATACTAGTGTGTCTCTGTGTAGGAGCCCATAGAAGATCATATTTACCAACCCCTCCGCTCGGGCAGGATATGATACAAGGTCAATTTTTAAGCAGAGTTTAACAGGTTTGAATTCAGAGTTTTCCTTCTCCTAGACTGGACCAAGGCTGAAGAACCTAGTCTGCCATACTATTTGCCCATAGCTGGAGGGAGAATAATTGGATTCATACCTTTCCCAAGGGTATTAGTGCTATGTGAAATGTTATTTGAAAGAACTCGTGTCGCCGTGTCCATTTCCCAGGATGATAACCATTATACCACGGGCACCTCCATAGAAGATCATCGCTTATGTGTTCGTCCTTACTTTCCCACCAGTGTCCAGAATGTTTTGATCGTTTTACTTGGATAGTTTTTGTGGCTGTTTTGTGAGGTGCTGCTTTCAGGATTTGTTAAAAACAGCACACCACCTCCTTGTGTAGTTCTTATATAGCTTTTTCTCTGAGTGCTTTGTTAAAGTCCACATGGTGCAACCATACAAAACCATACAATAGTACTGACATGGCTACAGATTGGAAGAATTCCCGTTTTATTTTATCTGAAAGATTAGATTTCCATATGGTGGATAACTGCAAGGACAAAGATGAACAACAGCAAGGCTTGAGAAAGCTTTATTCTGCTTAGAATATCTGATACACGTGTCATGAGATTTTATAGTTAGGTACTTAACTAAAGGTTTTTCCCAGAAAGGGAGGTAATTATTAAATAAAGGAAGTTACTCTCGATTACTTATTACAATAACCTGTCGACAGCAGTCCATGCATTTTTAATTAGCATTTTGACATCGCTTTCAGCAGATGAATTATTGCAACCGTTAAATATATTGAATCATCTGTAAATTTTAACAAAGCGAGTACCTGAGAGCAAGCTAACTGAGATTTATCTCATAATTCTTAGTCAAAACTGAATCATATAAATAGTAAAAGGAATAACACTAATGGTTCTGATTTAATGTTTAATATCCACTTTCAAATTTCAATTTATGTAGCATAATTAAGGCTTCACCAAAATACAATAAAATATATAGGTAGTCGCTTTGATGGCCATTAACCACGTTGCTGAGTCATCGCTTATTTGTAGAATTCATTTAATTTATTTTATTTATCTTATTTGGCCAAAATCAGTCAAATTGATTAGGTTTATTCAAAGTGAGAATACAGAATGCACAAATTGATAAGCGTAGAAACTAAGATTAATAATACAATCGAACTCAGAAAGACAGTATGTATTTACCCAGTTCTTCTGACACTAGCAGGATATGACACAAGGTCAATTTTTAAGCGGAGTAGCGAAGAAAGAGAGTAGATTCATCCAGGATTTAATAAAGTTAATTTGTGTTGTATTTCTCCTTTAATTTTACTGAGTTTTTTTGTCAAACTGTATTTTCAGTTCCTTCTGTAAATATGTTTAACCATGAGCTAGCGCATTCTAAGTTGGCGACCGTAGTCGAGGGTGACCAGAAGGCTTCATTTTCAATAGCTACTACACCGAGGTGTAAGGGAGGGCGCTATTCCTTTCCCTGGATTGCTCCATTTTACCCTTGATACGTTCCTTATATTGCTGAGTGTTAAGCAAGAAGGGATCAAGTACCATTTTTAAAGTCTTTGGTATGACGCGACCTGGGATTGAACTCAGGTCTCCCGGACCAATGGCAAACACTCTCCTCATTAGGCTAATGCGTGCACTGGCTTATGTTCACCGGGGAAAATCTTTCGAGAATTTTTTTTTGGGGGGGGCGGATTTAATCAAATTAGACCCTCAAACTCGCCATTTCTTTTTATTTCTCGAAAAACAACCCCCTAATTTACATTTCATAAGGAGGGTTCACTTTTACATTTTAAAACAATGCAGAATGATCATCCATTCTCGGAAAAGTTAGCGTTGGAAAAGGCAAATAACTCGACAGGTCTAATCACTCAATTTTCTTTTTTTTTTTTTACTTTACTTACTTTTTTTTAAAATCCTCATTCAGGAAATAGGGGGTCATTCTACATTGAATTTGAATGTAAATTGAACCCCACTTTAATAAAACGTAATTTTTTTTCTTTTATCGAAAAAAAAATTTGCAGTTAGTTTGAGGATTTAATTAATTCATCTCTCTCTCTCTCTCTCTCTCTCTCTCTCTCTCTCCCTCCCTCTCTCTCTCTCTCTCTCTCCAACTCTGGCCCGGAGTGGTAGCACCTGATATGGGTCCTATCTATGGGTTAAATAGAATTAACGGCATACTTATGCTAAACTGAATTGTTTGATTAAACTGAATAGCTTGAAATAGAAATGTTTTTGACAATTAAACCGTACTTACATTCAAACTGCGTGCTTATGCTAAACTGAATTATTTCAAATAGAACAGTTTTTTGACATTGAAACTGTATTTACAGTAAACTGAATTGTTTAATATAGAACTGTTTTGACAATTATCTGTGTATAAACAAAATCTGTACTTATACTAAACTGAATTAGCCGAATTAGAACTGCTTTACTAAGCTGAATAGCTAGAAATTGAAATATTTTTCACAATTAAACTCTACTTACATTTAAACTGCGTACTTATGCTAAACTGAATTGTTTCAAATTGAACTGTTTTTGACATTGAAACTGTACCTACACTAAACTGAATTGTTATATATAACTGCTTTAATAGTTTGAAATAGAAATGTTTTTTGACAATTAAACTGTGAACTCATGCTAAACTGAATTGTTTTAAATAGAACTGATTATTTACATAAAAATGGATTTGGCGTTAAATAATCTACAAAGGTTGATATGCCATAAAACCCAACAAACCAAACCAAGCCATCTCTCTCTCTCTCTCTCTCTCTCTCTCTCTCTCTCACACACACACACACTCACACACACACACACACACACACACACACACACACACACACACACGAGGTAAGCGTTTTTTACTGGTGAACTTGAACGGTAGCAAGTGTTGAATGATATCATACTAGTAAATATTCAGATCTTTTTTTCGGTTGTTTATCGTCTTGTGAATCTCACTTGTGTTCGATTTCTAAACTCTTTTCTTTTCTTTGCCAGTCGCACACTGTTGTGCAATGTAGAATAAGCTCGGAGACATTTCTGAGAAGAATAAACACTAAAACACTTTTGTGTACGCAGCTTAGTTAATTAATTCTTAACTATGACGTTTTTTTCTTTTCCTACATATAATCCATTAACTTTGAGGAGTGGATTCTTTTGCCTTGGGATGAGAACATATGCATACGCATGTGCCTCGGAACCAACTAACGATAATAAAACTTCTACAACTGTTTGGTTACATGATCTAGCGTATCCAGTTCAAGCCATGGTCTCAGATTGATCCCGTGTGTATCTGCGTCCCTCAAACACAATTGACACAACGTTGAACAACACCGTTTTATAATTTGAACTTATTCGAATTCTACACTATATATTAATAATGGATTTCGCTAATCTCTTATGAAATTAACTGGTTGCGACAAATAACATTTTCGAATGTCCATTTTTTTTAAAAAGTTCTATGGAGTCCTAATATTCCCAAGTGAATGTTTTCCAAAACAGTATTTATCAAAGTTCCTTTTATTGATGATTTTATATACCTGTATCAAGTCTTATTGTTATTCACTAAGCTTTTTTATTTAAATATGACACACTGGGCACAGGTTGCTTTCAGTATCTACTGTTGCTTAAGTGGTCACACTTCTAAGTATTGAACAGGTTCATCGCTGCTTAACTTGATCGTAAGTCAGTATCAGCTCTTGTTTAAGCCATTCTGCTTTAAGATATAATAAGTAACTTGAGCCTCTCTTGATAGGTCTAGCTTTTAACTTTTGGAATTCAATCAAGAGCATTAGAACCTTTTCTAACTGTTGAATATTGCGTTGATATTAAAGAGATCAAGTTCGTGAGTCTTAAACAAGAATTGGACAGATTGCAGCCCAAGTTTAAGAAGAGTTTCTCCGCTAACTTTACTGAATGATCGCTGTATTATAATTATATTGACGGTAGATAAGGGGAAATATCTTATAATAAACATTCAGTTGTCATCTTCCTTGGTATATAATAGGAATTAGTGTAAGTTGCAAATTCGATGGGAAATTGCCTTATTTTAATATAGCATTCCGACGTTATTGTGCTAATAAAAATGTACAATGTACCATTTTTGCCGTGAAACGTTAAAACATAGAAAAATGAAATTATTATAATACAGATTTATCAATTTTAGTTAAGTCTAACACAAGGTCACCTATTTTGGACATCTGAGATTCAAACAAACAACAAAACTGAATGAGTTTGAACCTGCCTTAAACCGGCTAACCTGACATTTACTTGGCGTCGTTTAGAACGGCACAAGGTCACAAGCCTTGGCGTTCTCTGGTGGATACATGAATAGATGAATGAAGTTTTTGAAAAATAAACACACTGATTAAATACGAAAATAAAACCTATAATAAGATACTAAAATAAAATAGAATATCCCGCAATTCAACTCCCACCAAAAGTTTGATTTTCGGCGCCAAAAAGATGAACCGTTGAAATTTACCAACCCACCGGATAAGACGTGCATTTTGAAGCCTCCTGAAAGGAACAGCCCATTCCCTACCACTTTTATAATAATTGTAATTCATGGGCTTAAACGCTTTCACAAAAGAAGCCCATACTTTTCTGTTTGTTTTACAAATCATTGATTTACAAAGATGCTAAACGCATTATTATTTTTGGTATTTACTAAGATTAGTTTAGTGTGGCACAAAATTATGAATACAAAGCACTTGATGAGGATCAAACTCAATAATAAGCAGTAATGATCAGCGAGGTTAGCTTGAAAGAAATTATTTCATGGCGAAGCTCATCCAAATTACAATCATTTACTAAATTGTTCAAGTCTTTTTTACCTAAGGACACAAGTATGGCGATCCCAGTGAGAATCGAACTCACTACTCAGTAATAATGATCTGTGACACCAGAGTGCTTCTTATCATCCCACAGTGAGGTAACCTCTGGCTATTACCTCTTTTTTTTTTGTCTGTCTCGCTTTTCATTATACTTGGTCGAAAGTAGACCCCAAATAATTCACACGCCACGATATTTTTACTCTTGCGTGACAAATAAAACGTGATAGGTTGTTCAATTGCTGCTCAGATCAAATTGTGTATGCGCCAGAAGAGAGAGAAAGAGAAACAAAAATCAGTAAATGCTTCAATTCAAATGACAGACAGTAATCAGTATCGACTGAGAGAAATAGTCACAACTAAATTTATTCACAATAAACTAATTTTGTTTGAAAGTCTCAAATGACATCTGTTCAGTGTAGTTTATCATATGATATTATTTTCTTCAAATAAATGTATTGAAAAATTGGGCTTTGTCAACTGAAAAATGTTTTTATTCATCGACTAAACATCGTCTGTCAATTTGCAGTAAAAGGAAAACTTGTCGAATGCTAATCACTGAAGATTGATTGCTGACAAGAAATGGAAATATATTGGAAACGAGTCGTCGTTATCTTTTCAATATTTTTCCCTTTTCTTTTTTCTAATTCGTAATTTTCTCTTTTACTCATATTCAATATTTTCTTTAAGTCTTTTTCTTTTCTTTTTTTTCTCTTATTTCTTTTGTTCTTTCTTTATTTCTTTCCTTTCTTTTTCTTTTTATTCACAATCAATTCTTTCTTTTCTTTACCCATATTCGAGTATATCTTTATTTCTATTTAATCATATTCAATTCTTTCTTTTTTACTTATATTCAACCCTTTCTTTCTAATATTCTATTCATCATTCAATTCTTTCTTTATTTCCTTTCGCTCATATTCAATTCTATATTCCTTCATTTCTTTTTACTCATATTTAATTCCTTCTTTATTTTAGTCTTTCTTTTCTTGTTTTCTTATATTCAATTTTTCTTTCTTTGTTCATTTCCAATTTTATCTTTCTCGATCTTATATTGCTTACTTGGTTAACTTCTTTCTTTTTCTTCGACATATTTTCAATCTGTCATTCTTTTTACAAGCAGGACATACGAGTCGGCATAATCATTCCATTATTTTTCTGTTTATACCTACTTTTTCTTTTTTTTTTTTTCCTTTTCCAATTAACCATTATCTCTTTCTTTCTTTCTATCTTATTCCTGGTCTATTCTTTCTTTCTTTTCTTTTCTTTTTTCTCTTAGCGGAAAATATTTATGATTAAAGACTTTGTTATCTTCGTTTTTCAACATCCTCTCCATCATTATTTTATTTCCCAGACAGAACATATTTATAATTCAAAGATCGTTTCATTCGCTTTTCAGTATTCTTTCTAAATTTCTTCCTTTCTTTGCATACATTAACTTTTTTCCCTCATAAAATATGATTTGGGATGAAAATCATTTTAATGACGTAAATGATTATAATGCAACTCTTTTCAAGATAACATATTTCTTGATCTCCAACATTACTGTGAAATGCGTCACAACTTTTTGCTGAATTTTTCTTTGTTCTTCTCGTCTTGTCTCTTCCTCTTATTTTTCTCTCTTTCTTGATTTGTTGTTGCGTTATTTTATTTTCTGCCATCGACTCCACTCAATCACCCAGATGTCCATGGTATTTAAAAAGCAAAGTAAAAAAAAAAAAGAGAAAGAAACTTTTTATCATTTATTTGTCCTTGGTTTGACATTAAGTTTTTACTAAAGTCTAACAAATGGCGAAGCTGTACCATGCAGTATAAACTTTGGAAAATGGTTCCATCTCCTCATTAAATGGCAAGCGTTTGAAATTAGTAGACCAGTTGATATACCTCGATAGAAATATCTCATCTACGGAAAAGGTGTCAACATATTCATTCATAAATTATAGACTGTTATTGATAGGTTAACGACCATATGGAAATCTGATATTTCATAAAATAGAATAAAATGAAATAGGAATTCTTCCAAGCAGTAGCCATGTCAGTATTATTCTTTAGTTGCACCATTTGGACTTTAACGAGACAACTGGAGAAAAAGCTAGATGGGAACAACACAAGGATTCTGTTTTGAACCAATCCGGAAAGCAACACCTTACAAAACAGCAGGTGTATGGTTACTTACCTTCCATCACACCAGCCATCCAAGTAAGACAAACAAGAATCCTGGAGAAGTTAGGACGAACTCATAAGCAACGTTCTCCAGTGGACTCCTACTTATGGACAGACCAGTGTTGGTCGACCAGCCAAAACTTACATAGATCAGCTTGGACATTAGATGCAATCTCGAGGACTTACCAACTTACTAAGAGAGATTTTCGATAAGAGCAGATGGAGTGAGTGAGAGAGAGAGAGAGAGAGTGAGTCATAGGAATCCGTGCTCAGCAAGTCCTGCTTATGACATGTATATAATAACAAAATATAAGTGCATATAACAACAAAACAACAATAATGATATATATTATAATGAGAAAATTTCTGGTATGTATGTATTACTGATATACAGTGAGGCGCGATTAGCGAAATGGTTATCTTCTTAGAAAATGGAATCGAAGACCCGAATTTAAATCCTGGACAAGGCTCATCACTTTGCGATAATTCCTCTGGGAACAGTATGAATCCATCTGTTCTCTTCTCAAGCAATGGATAAATATTAGAGCAGAATTGCTAAAGATAGCCTTGGTAAGGCAACTAGACGAGGAGAAGGAAACCTATGAATTCAAAGCAATTCTACCCGGCTTAAAAATGACCTTGGATCGCATCCTGTCCGTGGCGTACACAGTAAAAATGGTTCATTGTAGCGAAATTTTTCCTATTGCAAAATCATTTAAAAGGCTCTAAGAAAATAAAGTAAATTCCTGTTCAATTTGAAACCTGATAATAATAGCAATATACAGTTTGCGTCATCACTTATCTCAACCATTATAATTTATAACGGGAGATAACAATTAAATTATACTTATAGACTATTTCCCCTTTTTTTATTTGTAATTAATGATATAATTTCAGTTCTTTAAAGTCAGCTTAAGGGAATGGGTTTTATGTGTTTTTTCTATGTTTTTTTTTTCTGTTATTAAACAGGAAAAACATAGTGAAGAGAAAAAGCAGGAGCGATTTGAATTTCCGTTCAATGGTAATGATGTTTCAGCCTAGAAAACAATTCGAGAGTAATTACTAAGATTAGGAAGTCTTTCAACTTTTCAGTCCAGTCATCTGGGGTTGTAAAATACACCGACTGCATCTCTGCAAAGAGGTAAGACCCTCCTGCAACATATGCCCTGGAAATGACACTAAATTGCCTTTGATGGCTGTCCCGGAGCTTTGGGGAATGTGGAGTACCACTTTATTAATATTACACCAAGTTCCACTCAAATCCAAAGCGGTAGTACTTGTTAGGGTCCCATCTATGAGTCAAATAGAACTATTAAATCATTTACTATACTTGAAACCATTTAATTGTGTGCAAACAAATGAGCCCTTGCTCGTTTAAAATAATGTTAGCCAAAACCTATCCACTTAAAATTTTATGTATAAACAGGATTTGGCATTAGTATCCATCAAGGGTTGACATGCCATTAAACCAAATAATCTAACCTAACCTAACCTAACTTAACCTATCTTTTAAGTTGTACAAAATCAAGAGCAGAGGCAGAATTTATGATCGGTTACTCAAGACAGATATATCAGCACATCTACGAGACATTTTGATGTGAATTATACTAACATTTAAAGGCATAGGCGTATTAAGCTGAAGATTAAAATAACTGTTTATTGTATTATAAATTGTATTTCGTACCTTAAATTACAAATCTACGAGTTCTATATATATCATGAATGATTTGGCTAATGCTATCCAACCATTTAGTTTGAGGATTATGACTGAAAAATGAAAAGCAATTTGCTGAAATTAACAAGTCAAACGTTATCTTGCCTTTATAGCGTCATCAGATCTTAACTGGACCGCGCTTTTTTGCTTTTTTAATTAATTTTTTCCCGGTTTTCATAGTATCTGAGGACACTTTATAGGCGAAACTTACACGGGTATCGATAGGCCTAAGGTTTGTATTATCAAAAAAGTACAAAACAGATATTTGGAGTCCGCTCTGATTTCCTGATTCCAAACAGCAAAACGACGACTCTTCCATTATACTTTATAGTAATATTGATGAATCACAAACTATATCGTTCTTTAATTATTATAATGATTATAGTAATGACTGGGTAGGAAATATAATTCACAAAGAATTGTGCAAGAGATTAAAATTTGACCATACTGACAATTGGTATATGCACAAATAAGAATTTGTCCGAGAAAATTAGACACATAATATTCTCTTGGACTTTGAAATACAAACGGATCACCTAATCCCGGCAAGAAGACTAGACTTATTAATTAAGAAGAAAAGACTTGTTATCAAGTGGATTTTGCTGTTTCAGCGAAACATGGAGAGAAAATAAAAGAAAGCGAAAAATTCTTGTCTGAGAGCTGAAAAAGCTGTAGAACATGTTAGTGATTCCAGTTGTAGAATTGTAAATTCCCTTGGAAAGGTTCACAAAACTTAGAAATGAAACAGGAGGAAAATTTCCAGTTATAATTCTTTACTCTCTCTCTCTCTCTCTCTATATATATATATATATAATAGCAAGTGTGACGGTCACACTTGCTATCAACTAACAGACTCACTGGGAGAAGGAGTTGCAGAAGGTTGCTTACCAGAAATCCCTGGAGTAGAAAACATGAGACCCCTTTTGCCTAGCTGGCGCAAATTGGAAGACGGGGCAGGTTAGCTTGAAACGACACAGTTGACTAAAGACGCGCGACCTGAATAGTTGCAAAAGGAAAAACAGCGTGGGATGTTGGGAAGAAAAGGCATGACCGCGTGCAGGATAAAGGGTAACAAAGAAGAGGCCTTATAGAACATAATTTTCTATCATGTCTATATCGAGTATTCACGTTAAACATCGTTCATCAGATGTATATCCTAGCCCCATACCTCTTTATCATCTGTTTAGACTACGTGCTTAGAACTTCGATCGACAAAATCAGAGAAAATGGCTTCGAGCTGACTAAGAAAAGAAGCAAAAGGTACCCCGCAAAAACAATCACAGACGCCGACTACGCTAATAACTTGGCGTTACTGGCGAATACGCCTAATCAAGCAGAGACACTATTGCATAGTTTGGAACGAGCTGCAGCAGGCATTGGCCTCCATGTCAATGCACACAAAACTGAATATATGTGTTACAACCAAACGGGCAACATTACCACACTAGTAGACAAATTCACCTACCTAGAAAGTAGCATCTCATCAACCGAAAAAGACATCGACACACGACTAACGAAGGCATGGACAGCTATCGATAGGCTCTCGATCATATGGAAATCAGACCTGACCGATAAAATGAAACGCAGTTTCTTCCAGGCAGCGGTCGCATCGATACTGCTATATGGATGCACTACATGGACGCTAACTAAACGGCTGGAGCAGAAACTAGATGGCAATTACACAAGAATGTTGAGAGCAATATTGAACAAGTCCTGTCGACAACACCCCACGAGACACCAACTATACGGCCACTTGCCTCCCATCACGAAAATCATACAAGTTAGACGAACCAGACACGCAGGACACTGCTGGAGAAACAAGGACGAGCTCATAAGTGATGTACTCCTATGGACCCCCACATATGGCCAAGCAAAAGCAGGATGACCAGCTCGAACTTACATACAACAGCTATGTGAGGACACAGGATGTAACCCTGAAGACCTGCCAGAGGCGATGAATGATAGGGAGAAGTGGCGAGAGAGGGTCAGGGATATCCGTGCTGGCGGCACGACATGATGATGATGATGAGTTGAATGCTAACGGAATAAATGTATTTTATATTTTATTAAGATTACCGGTGTGTTTAATTTTATTTTACAAGTCATTCTGATTACTTGTTTCTGAGCAGTAATTCCTCAACCTATTGTCAATGCCTTTTTTTTTTATTATCGGTGAAATATCTCTTACGGGTAAATGAGACGAATTATGAATTTTTGTTCGTTTACGTACTCGACATGTCCGGAGACAATGAATATCAAAATATCGAGAATATTATCCGGACACAAGAGAAGGATGTAACACTAGATAAAGTAAGGATAACATCTCTTGCCTGCCAAATAGAACTTCTAATTAGGTGGTGTGACCAAAGTTGCGCACAAAAGAAGCTCCAGCCAAAGTCAAATGTCTCTGAGCCTGTTAGACGACCAGAAGCATTCACGAGTGTGTGTGTGTGTGTGTGTGTGTGTGTGTGTGAGTTCCTGTCTGCACCGACAGGTGAGCTTGCGTCCCAAACGAACCTTGTGTCGTATGGCGTACGATACCATGCCTTGATGTAAGTCTTCACACAAGAATTTCAATCCAACCTTAATCAAAGACTGTCAACTTATACCAAAGGTTTTTTTGGACATTACTTGATGCAACTCTTTATAAGATCTTTCTTGTTTCATTTTAAGAACATTGCTCAGGCAATAAAATATGTTTTTATTTGTTGTGAATTGTTTCTTGCACAAGAAAATTATTAAACCATAACACATTTCTTCTGCTACAAATTATGTAGTGGTGAATTATGGTTCTCAAATACGACAAACGAACTACGAAGACAACCTTCAATATATATATATATATATATGTGTGTGTGTGTGTGTGTGTGTGTGTGTGTGTAAATATATGTGGATTGATTGGTTGGTTTGGGTTCTTTGTCAAATGGCGTATCAGCCCTCATGAGCTTTTAAAATGCCAAAGCCATCCTTTTATAAGAATAGTAGGGGTACTATTTAATCTATAGATGGGGGGATAAAAAAAGTTCATACCTTGCCTAATGGTATTAGTCCGAAAGTGAATGTAATAGAGCGCCATTAAACAAAGAAACCAAACCTATATATATATATATATATATATATATATATATTAGTTTGAATTAGAGTCATGCAATCTTTTGGTGGCTGTTTTCCTCATCAATAAACTACTCCCTTACAGATGAGTCGCAGTAGTTTCCTGAATGAATTAGTGGATGCTTGCCGTTCTTCTGTAAGTTTCTTTCACCTAACATTAGATAAAGCACAACCGTTGACTCTTTTTTGGATTCATCTACCTCTTGCTTCCCATCCACCATGCTACATCCCATTGCTTCCAATACTATACGCTAGTGTAACTCGTATAACACTTTCCTGACTTAGAATTTGTTGGGTTCAGAGAGTGTAAGTTTTCAATCTATCAATTATCTTATTTTGTTTACATTTTTTTAAATTCTACCAATCTGAGATTGTTAACCCCTTTTTCATTTAAAACTAGGCGTATGAAATGACTTTTCCCCTCAGGCCTAGGTTGTTCAGCTCAAAAAATACTTTCTTAAATGCTGGCTCTTCTTGAGATAAATGTTTACCTTCCTTTTGAGAGGTTTCATTATAAATTAAGAACGTGCTTTCGTCTACAATAGGACGAGGTAGTAAAATCAATATATTAGTTTTACTCGACTACGTAGGAACAAAATTTCAGTTTTTATTCTTTCTGTTTTTAAACAGATTTCATAACCCAAATTAGAATTTGTAAAATTTCACCATTTTCACCTTTCAAGTTTTAACTTAAGTCCAATTTGATTTGAATCAGGCTTTGTGGATTGAGTTATACTTTAACAATTAACTTTCGATGTAGTTATTGGTTTTCTTTCTTTTCATTTGACTTTTCCTCTTTCATTTCGTGGTGCTATTTCTTATATAGGTTTTGAGCATTTGAACATTAAATGCATTCAATTAAATGCATTCAGATATCTTAGCAAAAATAGTTAAGGTTAGCTTATCACTTGAAATCACTTGCCTCCGGTCATATCTTGCTGAATAGTTCTTTCTATACATATAGTACATCTTTGGGGGTTAGCTTCTGATTTTTACAACTAACACGTGTTCGCGTATCGGTTTCCTTTTATGGTTTGCTTGAGGGAGTGTCAGTTAACTCGAGATGGGAGACAGGATAAGTCTTTCTTTGTTATAGTTCAATAAACCAACTAACAAAGCTTACAGCGTCTACAGCCGACCAGAATATAAACAATATAAGTGTACAGGAACATAGATATTGCCATAGAGATCTATAACTAAAATACCATGATTCAGAGAATGGATAAACATTTGTCTTGGCATCTACATGGAAAAAACCGTCAATGTCACCATTGGATGTGTTGGAATGGTTTACATTCTTCGTGCTTTAAAATCACTGAATACCATAGACAATATCCAACGGAGGATAATGTGTGCTTCATCTAATGTCAACCCCAGCACAACAATCGTCTCTTGTTACACTCCCACCAACGCCTGTGAGGAAACAGACATCACAACCTTCTATAATGGGCTATCTTTCCTTGTCCGATTTATTCCCAAACACAATGTTCGATTGAAAAACACATGTATCGAGAAACTGCTCAATATATATATATATATATATATATATATATGAAGAAAATAGAAAAAATTAATTCAAAAGTGATGAATTTATTATAATGGAAAGTCAACCTTAAAAGGTTTTGGTTTTCATAAAACTTCACCATTGAACAGCGATGAACAACATTTCTCATCATCTTAAAGTTCTGATAAAGGTTTGTTAAAGCCGAAACATTTAAACATTGACTTTCCATCGTAATAAATTCAGCACTTTTGGATTAATTTGTTTTTCTATTTTCTTTATACTTTCGGATTTATTTCTATTATTCACTTTTGAGATATATATATATATATATATATATATGTGTGTGTGTGTGTGTGTGTGTGTCAAAAGGAAATCGTGTATGCCATATGTAGTAAGGTGTGAGCAATAATCTAATTATTATGAGCTGAATATATATATATATATATATATATATATTACGAATACAATTATCTTTTAAATTTTATATAGTGTAACATCAAAAACAAGTTGGGATAATCAGTGATCTTTATCTGCAGTTTTAATTGAAAACAGTTGCATTATTCAGATATAATGGAAAGATTGATTGATTAATTGATTGATTTTGATTGTATCTTAACCTATCTCGGTATAGTTTAAGTCTAAATGTTAGGGAATTGCATTCATATTAAAAAATTTTTATGTTGTTAAGAGTTTTTTTGCACGGAATTCATTTCAATTATTCCTAATCAGTACTAATATTCTGTAGACAATTACATGATTTCAAATAACTCCATCAAATAAATAATAATCATTTTTTGTTCAGTTGTATGTTTATAATCCTTTGTAAACAATCATAACATCAAATAACTATTCTTAATACAAACAATTTACAGTTATAAAAAAACAATTCCTTTCAAATAAAAGTAATCTATACACAATAATACGGTTTCAAGTAATTATTTCTATTTCATAACAATCATTTGTTTTCAGAGTTACATGGTTTCAAATAAATGAATGAAAATAATCATCCTTACTAAAAAAATTATAGCTTCAAATAAAAGTCAAAAGTAAAGTTGGCGACCGTAGTCGAGGGCGACCACAAGGCTCCCTTTTCAATAGCTACTTCAATGAGGTGTTGGGGAGGCTGCTACTCCTTTCCCTGGACTGCTCCACTTTACTCTTGATACGTACCTTATATCGCTGAGTGTTAAGCAAGGAAGTATCAAGTACCATTTTTAAAGTCATCGGTATGACGCGACCTGGGATTGAACCCTCCTGTACACCTTGGTGTCGTAGCTATCGAAAAGGGAGCAGTCGGGTCACCGTCGACTATGGTCGCCAACTTTACTTATATATATATATATATATATATATATATATATATATATATATATATATTACGCATCTGCTATTGCGTTCACTTTCGAACTAATAACTTTGGAAAGCTATGAACTTCTTTATCTCAACAGTTTATAACTGTTTGGCAGATCTAACTTTATTGCTAGGCGCCAGAGGCACCCCCAAAAGGAAGAATGCCGAAGAGATAAAGCATTTTCATGACGTAAGAATCTTGATTCATGCATGACCCCACTATAAAAATGACCTTGTCAAGGCTGACTTGGTAGGAAGTCGGATAAATATCTCTCCTTGGGAAGATATGAACCCACTTTTCCTCCCTCCTGCCAAGCCGTGAGTTAAATAGTATCGCTCATGTTTGTCTACAAGGAAGGCTTTTGCATTTAATAACCCACGATGGTTAATATCATATCTACCAACCCCTCCGCTCGGGTAGGATATGACACAAGGTCAGTTTTTAAGCGGAGTTTTTACAGGTTTGAATTCAGAGTTTTCCTTTTCCTAGACTAGTTGCCTCACCAAGGCTGAAGAAACCAGTCTGCCCTACTATTTACCCATAGCTGGAGGGAGAATAATTGGATTCATACCTTTCCCAAGAGTATTAGTGCAATGTGAAATGCAATCAGTCTATTTCAGGATTTGAACTCGTGTCACCGTGTCCATTTCCTACGACGATAACCATTACACCGCAGGCACCTCCGCCAAAAAAATCTGTTCTATTGAAAACAATTCAGTTTAGCATAAGTACACAGTTTAATTGTCAAAAACATTTCCATTTCAAACTATTCAAGCAGTTATATGTAACAATTCAGTTAAATGTAAATACAGTTTTAATGTCGAAAAACAGTTCTATTTCAAATAATTCAGTTTAAATGTAAGTACAGTTTAATTGTCAAAAACATTTCTTTTTCAAGCTATTCAGTTTACTCAAACAATTCATTTTAGCATAAGTATGCTGTTAATTCTATTTAACCCATAGATAGGGCCCTATCAGGTGCTACCACACCGGGCCAAAGTGGACTTGGAGCAATGGCAATGAAGGGGTACTCCTCATTCCCCAAAGCTTCAGCACTGCTGAAACCTAACCATCAGATTGTTTAGTGTCATATCTAGGACACTCGTTAGGAGGGGTCTTACCCCTCTGCAGAGGTACAGTCTGTATATTCTACAGCCCCAGCTGACTGGGCAATACATAGAGTTAAATGTCAAACAGTTTTATATCAGATAATTCAGTTCAGCATAAGTACACAGTTTAGACGTCAAAAACTGTTCTATTTTGAGCAATTCACGATGGTTGATATGCTATTAAACAAAGAAACCAAACCAATTAAGCATCTGTTGGATGTTGAGCAAATCAATAACTTTGGATCCTCTACATTTCTCAGTAAAGTAAATAAAGTTGGCAACCTTAGTCGACAGTGACCCGAAGGCTTCTTTTTCAATAGCTACTACACCGAGGTGTAGGGCAAGGTTCTAGTCCATTTCCTGGATTGCTCCACTTTACCCTTGATATAAGTACTATTTTTTGAGTCTTTGGTATGACTCGACCTGAGATTGAACCCTGGTCTCCCAGACCATTAGAGAACATTCTACTCATTAGCCATGTAATAATCTTAAGTAATAATACAAATAGTGACGCTTGATGATAAAGGAGAAAACAATAAAAATCTAATTCAGCATTTGGTGTGACTGGACATTTTTCACGGACACATTTGGGTAACAGATGACGTCTTAAGAAAAAATAAATTGTATTAACAATTGAATAAAAAAGGAAAGAAGAAAAAGAGACATAGAAAATGATGTCTACCAGACTTGACATCAAACTGACAGGAAATGATGAATACATAAACAAGCATATATACATATGCACACACCCAGGCGTTTGTGTAGATACGTTTACTAGAAACTCAGAAAGGCCATGTATATACGTAATGTATTCACTAACAAAACGGTAAATTTCTCCTTACATATAACACATTACATCTATTAAACATCCATTCTCTTTTGCAAACACACACACACACACACATATATATATATATATATATATGCACACACACACACACATATATATATATATATGGGCACATATACACACATTTATGCAAATATACGTGTGTGTATATATGCATATACATATGTATATATGTATATGTTAATATATACATATATACATATGTTGTTAATATACGGGCACCTCTGGTGGTGTAACGGTTAGCAAGTTAGACTAGCAAACCTACACGAGTGAGTTCGAGTCTCATTGGGCGCCCCTTTCATTCGGCCTTGTGCCACATCGAAGCAAAGAGCTTTGTAAATTACTATGTTGTTAATATATAGGCTCATGTATATATATATATATATATACACATGAGCCTATGTGCATATATATATACTCACATATATATATATATATATATATATATATATATATATACACGTATATTTATGTATATACACATACATACATACGCCCATATATATATATACGCACACAGAGTCATATACAACATACCTTTTTAGAAAAAGTACAAAAAAAAACTATTAAAATACATACATACATACATACATATCATCAATAACATCTTGTTGGGTGTCGTTAGGTGCAGTCATTGACGTTCATACTGGCAGGAAGCCAGGAGAGAAAACAGTGGCTCTGATTGACGGGTAGGGTCAGGAGTTCATATTCCAATATATGAGAAATGAACTGAGATAAATAAGGTTTTGTAAGGTGGGCGGTTGTTCCTAAATAGGTGCCATGCAATCAAAAAAGGAAAAAAAGGTTCTTGAGCAGTTTTACCTAGACAGCCGAAGTAAAACCCTCAAGATTAAAAATTCCTGCCAGAGGAAAATCTCAAAAGAAAGGAAATGATAGCATTTAGTTTAACTTGGTTTGTATTTTATTGCAGGATTAATGGAAATTAAATTAAATCTTTTAATATAAAAAATAACTAAACAAGATATGTTTGATATTAGAATGGTGTTTATTGCCACGTTTTTCTTAATGAATAAATAGAATTCTTTTTTTTTTTCTTGAAATAAAATAGTTTAATTTATTGACAATATTTTAGTTGCTAAAAATTTTAGATACGTAAGGATACATGACACTAGACATGACACTTTACATACGTTTTTGACAATAACTTCAAGCCAATGCTTTTTTGTTCTCTTCCTTTTCTTTTATTAAACGAGTCCATTCAGAAAATATAGAATATTTTTCTCTATTGTATGATGGCGATCTGAAGAAGCTAGTCTCTTTTTTTAGAGTTGCCAGCTGAAATAAATTTATTATAACCAAGTGACGATTTGTTGAGATTTTTCAATTTATATATATATATATATATATATATATATATACTTTAAAAGCGAATCGTTAGTAGGTAACTTTATTTTTAAACGAGTTAGAGGATAGAATTTTGTGTTTGAGCGACAAAGCAATAAAATTGAAGGCATTTCTTTCGGAGCGACTGTCTTATGGATGCAGCGAAAATGGATCACTAATGGTGACGACTATGAGGAAAAATAATTTTTTTTGTAGCTGAAAATTTGCTCTATCCAACCGTGTTATTATACTCCCTTTAACAGCTGTTTTTCCGTGTAAAAGAATAGGAGGCTTTACTTTCGGAGTGCCTCATTATATATATATATATATATATTGTGTGTGTGTGTGTGGTTAAAAATGATTTATGGAGAATTTGTCGTTCTTAACTGTTTGTTAGATTGCATCCGGGGATAAGGCTTCACTTCTGGATCTTGGGAGAGTCACATCTTCATTGCGATTACTCCGAGGTCCACTAGAAACGAAGGGATGATCTGACACTAATGATTTGTTCTCCGTTTTACGGTTTTCTATTAAATACTAATAATTCATGCATAATTATATAGTTTCAAGTAACTAATTAGATAATTTGTTAACAATTATATCTTCAAGTAGCAAGATTTCTTATAATATGCTCATTTATATTTCCGGTATTCTTATCGAATACTAATAGCATTAAAACTTATCTATTTGATCCGTAGATGGAACCCAACAAATGCTTTCACTCTGTTGAGGGGTATCTTCATTGTGTTGTAGCTAACGTGCTGGACTGTGATAATGTATTAATTGAGTTCGAACTCCAGTCACGTTATTGCGTTCACTTTCGAACTGATACCTGGGGGAAAGGTATGAACTTCCTAATTCCTCCTAGCTGTGGGTTAAATAGTTCTTGTTAATGGGTTAAATGGTTCTTTTACAAGTATGGCTTTAGCATTAAGTAACTCACAAAGGTTGATATCCCATTAAACCAAACCACTCAGAGTCTGAGCTTTTTTCTAGTTTTATAAGGAGCGATAGTATGCTGCTACAACAAAAATCTTCAGATCTGGCTCTTCTTTCTTGGTGAGGCTTGTAACTTTTTGGGAATCTGTTAAACCTCGTTAAAATGTTTTGAGAAACGTATCCACAGTTGTTCTAAACAGACTATGAGTTTCCTATTTCAAAATTCTGGAGAAAGTATAAAAGATTTTATTTTTGCTGAATTCGGACGTGATAAAATTGCCCTTTTGAGTTTTTGTATGCAAGAATATGGTATCAAGATCGATTGATCGATTGTTTTTAACGGCATATCAACTAATCAGGGTATTTTACGCCTTGAAGTAAGGGAATTGCGTTCATTGGACATTCAGATTTACTTATTTTGTGCCGTATTTTTTGCACATCGTCTCATCCAATACAAATAATTTTTAAACAGTTCTATTTGACTCATAGATGGGACTAACAGTTACAACCACTCCGGCTCAGAGTGGACCTGGGAGGAATGATTACGAATGTGTACTCCACATTTACCAGATCTCCACTAAAGTTTCACCATCAGAAACAATCTAGGACACCCTTTTTTGGGGAGCCGGGGTTGTTACTCCCCCTGCAGAGAATAAGGTCAGCCCTGCTAACAGGGAATTATGGTGTCTAGAGTAGTCACCCTCAAGATCGTAGAATCAAGCCATATGGCCCCAGTGCCTACCGAAAGACACAACGGCTGAAACGTGATGACTTATGATTAAGAGGCCAAAATTAAATGAGTGAAGGGGGAGTGCTCGTGGGGTAGTGATTAAAGTGATAGATGGTCTGATCGTACTATGCGAGTTCTAACTATGACACACTATGACGGTCACTTTCGAACCTTAGAAAATGTATGAATCCCTTTCATCCTTCCAGTTTTGGGTTAAATAGCACTAGTGTTCGCCAATGGCCCGGGAGACCTGGGTTCAATCCCAGGTCGAGTCATACCAAAGACTTTAAAAATGGTACTTGATACCACCTTGCTTAACACTCAGCATTATAAGGTACGGTTCAAGGGTAAAGTGGAGCAATCCTGGGAATGGAGTAGCGCCCTCCCCTACACCTTGGTGTAGTAGCTATCGAAAAGGGAGCCTTCGGGTCACCCTCGACTATGGTCGCTAACTTTACTTTACTTTACTGTGATTCTTAAACGATGGCTTTGGCATTAAATAACCCACAAAAATTGGTGTGTCGTTGAAAACAAAGAAACCGATACCAAATGAGTGTATGGTCAATTGTAACAAACATGATGTGTATGGTCAATTGATTGAATGGTCAATTGTATGGTCAATTGATGTGTATGGTCAATTGATTGTATGGTCAATTGTAGCAAACATGATGCATACATACAATTAAAGTTTCTTTCTTTAAAAAACAACAAAAAAAATGATCCAGGACAATTTTTTACATTTGGAAACCAAAGTTTTAGATGACATGAAGATAGATATCTATTAAACAAGACATTTTTTATCAGTAAAAGAGTTTTTATTCACGTATTTATTTATTCAACCAGGCAATTCGGGATTCGTCGGGAAAAAACTTATAAAAAAATTTACAAAGATACGTGTTGTTGAAAGGCAAAAATTAACGCTGGAAAGGGAAGATTGTTCAGAAGTCCTTATTTGTTTTGTTTTCATTGAGAAGGGCGGCGCCCCTGTGTGTTTTGACAAACCTCCCCAGCGACGACAGATACGGAGTAAGAAGTCTGACATTCGCTAGAGACACTTGACAATTAAAACTATAATGAAGATGCTTTTAAAGATATGAAAGACTTTCTGAGAATAACGAAGTTGTCAAACGTAGAACTAAAAACAATTAGACTTTAGAGGGTTATTTTCCCCATGTGTTGACTTTCTAGTACGTGTTACTGTAAATTAATCTGATTTGAAAATTAGACAAAAGATTCTTTACATTGAAAGTTGGTGGGAGGGTGTACTTGTAAAATAAGCGATACCAACGTGGTATGGGTCGGTTTTGATTTTGTTCTGATGTTAGAAAATATAAAAAACGGAAATTGGTTGCCACTCATTCTCAACAAGGGGATTGGGAACTTTTTCATTTTTATAGACCATATTATAATTTATTATTTAAACATAAAGCCGAAAGCATGAATATTTAGTTCGTTTACAACTTAGTCTAAATTTGATAACTACTTAAAACAGGGATGTCGTATTCATTTAACCTAGCTGGCTGGATTGGAGTAAAAACTGTATCTTGTGGGTTGGATAAGGACAATCATCCCTTTAAAACAAACAAAAAGCTATTCGTAGTGTCGGCCAAGGTAAATGAACAAAGAAGTCAAAATACACTATACTATTTCGTTTAGTTAGGTTTAATGGCATATCAACCATTGTAGGTTATCTAATGCCAAATCCTCTTTATACATTAAATATATATGATTTGAAGACACTTTTTGTTGATAACATTTTTAAATGAACCTGAGCTCATTTTTTACACACAGTTTAATGGTTTCAAGTATTGCTATCTAATAAGAATAATTCTATTTGCTATTAATCATTTGTTTGCAAACATTTAAATGGATATACATAAGACTTTGTATAGATTAAGAAGAAGAAAAGAAATTGCAATTTAGTGGATTTTACCGTTTCAGTGGACCATGGAGGGAAAATAAAAAAGCGGAAAGATATTCTAATTGCTTACAACGTCACCTTCAAGTTCCACGATTTTTTCAGCTGTCAGACAAATTCTTGGACCTTGCCAAAGTGCTGTAAGAACGGTTCTCAAAAGGCCTAGAAAAACGTCTGAGTGAACTGGTGATCAGAAGATGAATCGACACTATCCAGACAACATCACTTTTAAGACCAGTTAGAATACTCAGGAGTGCTCTGGAGACTTGAAAAGACTTGTGGTTACTCAGATTCCAGTCAAAAACCACCGGTTAAAATTAATGTGAACAGGATATTTAGTGGATTTTGAAATTCTAGCTAAGCATCAAGTGAAAATGAAAGGAAGGGATCTTGCTTGTGAGCTGAAAAAGATGTGGAAAATAAGGTGATAATAATACCCATTGTAGGTGGGGCACTTGAAATAGTTCCCTAAGGTTTTGAAAATAAACTTGTGGAATTAAGATCAGTGGAAGGATTTAAATTATATGGGCTACAACATTGTTAAAATCGGCTTGAATACTCAGAAAAGACATGAAGAGACTTATTGTCTCACAGACTCTAGAGAAAGACAACTACCTAAATAAAACTGGTGTGAAAAACTTGCAAGGAGAAAAATAATAAATAAATAAAATTGTGTTACCGGCTGAATGTTTAATACACCTAACTTAAAAGAAGGGAAAAAATTTACTGAAATTTTAATGACTTTTTTATTGCTTTTTGGAAGAAAGCATTAAGATCAGGTTCTAAAATGGAAGCACACAATTTTAATTGGTATTTTGATAATCTTAATTGGTCTTGATAGTTTTGAAGGCTGCAGGTTCCTCGCACCTTAAACAACAGAGATACAACTCTTTATTTTAGTCATTTCAAATATTTTCTGGTAAGTCTACAGAGGTAGAAGTATGAGGGAAAAGGGACTGAACTGATCATTAAGAAAATTCTGGAGCGTTTTTTCTTTTTCTTTTTTTCTGACAATTAATTCTTTTCTAAATCTCCTTTCTCACTGTTTTTTTTGTTCAGATACGAACTCGAAAGTGATACCATTATTCTTATTAAAATTAATTAATAGTTCACTTTCAAAAAGGGTCGTTCATTTTGATCCTAATAAAACATGGAGATCTTGATTTCGCGGAACATAGATTATTACTTTTAGTTTTATTCTAGACGTTTCACTCTTTATGTTTAAAACGGACGATTCCACCACCCGCAAACATAAGCTTGTGTATCTTATCTTCGAGCTATTGTTTGAGAGCAGTTATTTCAAAATTATAGTCTGTAGATAATGGTCGGAGTTGAACCCTAGTCTAGGCATTCCCGGGGCAAACGAAACAAGAGTTCTAGCCTCATCAAGTGCTTATCTTTTATTATAATGTCTGATTCCTGTTATTCCTCTCTGTTGTATAATTTCAACACGACTGATTTTAACGGCAGATCAACCTGTCTGAATTTTTATACATAGGCTTTAGGAAAATGAGTACATTTGTTTATATTTCCCTTTTTTTGTGTTCTTTTCTTTGCAAGCGGTTATATGATATTAAGTATTCCCATCTAATAAAAATGATTGACAAACAGATCTATTTGACATATGGTTAAGGCCCTGTAGGTACTACTACTCTGTGTCAGAGTGGACCTGGGAATAATGGCAGTGAAGGGGTACTCCACGCTGCCCAAAGCTCCAGAACTAGAACCTCGCAATCAGATGCAGTTTAGGGTCATTTTCAGGACACTCGTTAGTGGAGGTGTTTTATCCCTCTGCAGAGGTAGATGGCAATGAAAGGCTTCTCCACACTGGAGACTGTGGAGTTTTTTGTTATATCCAGAATTCCTCTTTTTTGCAGATAGGGTATCTTACCTCTCTGCAGGAGAGACTGTCAGCTTAGAATAAGTCCCACCGACAGGGGGTAATTTCAGCCCTTGTGAGTAGCAATAAAAGAGGCAAAAACAATAAAGATGGAAGGAAATACTGGCTAAAACTGATAATGATAATAATTGACAATGTTTCATTAAGAAATAAAAATCAATGAATAAATAGAACCTCCGGTAACATTCTCTCTTCCTCTTGTTTATGCGTATGTAATCATGAATTTATGGTATTATAATCTGTCGGAACGATTATATATAAGTCAGTAATCAATCCAGTTAATCCGGAGTTGGGGAAAATTCCATGCAGGACAATTTAATTTTTAAATATAGAACATTAAAAGTTGAATCATCCCGATGAAGAGCTCAATCTAAATAAAATCTATAGAGCAAATAACTTTTCAAAATAAAAAACCAATCATCAGTCACATCAAGATAATAAATTTATTTCTATCCTGTTAAAAAGCATTGATATTAATCAATGCTCTAAAAATTTACAAGACTTTTTCTGATTAACTAAAAAAAATCGATGAAAATAACTGTTTTCTAAATCACAACCAGACTAGACGTAAAAAAAAACTTTATTTCGCCTACATAAACCAAACCCAATACAAATCTATTAGCCTTATGTATCAATTTATTTTGGCATGTATAGAACAACAAATTATTGCTCTATGCATGTCAAAATAAATTGATACATAAGGTTACTAGGTTTGTATTGGGTTAGGTTTATGTAGGCGAAAGGGGATTTTGTGTCTAGTCTGGTGGTGATTTAGAAAACAGTTATTTTCATCGATTTTTTTAGTTAGTCCTGTGAAAATTCATAGTATTAATTAATATCAATGCTTTTTAACAGGATGGAAATAAATTTTTTATCTTAATGTGACCGATTGTTGGTTTTTTCATTTTGAAAAAAAAAATATATATGAATGAAGGTGTCCTGACAACAGATATATAAAAGTCAGTTGAAGACAATTGTATACCAACAAAAGGATATACACATCTCACCAATGCATTTTTCGTCGCTTCTCTCATAGCATATCAATTCTTTAAAAACTTTTCTTAAAAAACATTTTTCCCACCAAAACTTTTCTCCTGAAGATGATCAAAGTTAGAATTAAGTTAAAAACATTAAAAAAAATAAACGACGCAAAAGAAATATTCTTACTTATGCTATCTCTTTTGTTTATATATATATATATATATATATATATATATATATATATATATGTGTGTGTGTGTGTGTGTGTGTGTGTGTGAGAGAGATGAATATAAATGTTAAGCCAAGAAGGAATATTTCTTCATAGGCATATATATATATATATATATTTCTAAGTCAAATAGGAATATATTTGTATATTACTTTATTTGGGTGTGTATTCGGTGTGTGCACGTTCAGTCTTTCAGAGTGTAGGTAGAATTATACGTATCATTTTGTCTATGCAAAATTCCAAACCTTTGAAAATACGATGTGACGTTAAGATTTATCATTTTCTGTGAAAATTGCTATTCTGGACCGAAAAAAAAAAAAAAAAAAAAAAAAAAAGAAAAGGAAGAAGACAAAAAGATACCATACTGCACAAGTCGACAAAAAATAGGCACAACGGTAATTCAGAACTGCTTTACTCATTGTGATTTAAAACATTCTGACTTGGAGAAACACAATACGCTCAATGGTTAAACTATTTTAGAAGTGAAGAATGCGCACGCATTACTAACAGCTTCCCAACTAGCACAATGAGACTGAAGACAGCAAAGTGTCAGAAAACTAAGATGATTAGCTCAGTCAGCTGGGCTGTAGAATACGCCGACTGCATTTCTGCAGAGGAGTAAGACACCCCCTCCACCAAACGAGTGTCATGGATATGACACTAAACAATCTAACGGTGAGGCCCCAGCCCTGGAGCCTTAGGGAATTCGGAGTACCCCTTCATTACCATTACTCCAGAATGCACTTAGACGCGGAGTGGAAGTACCTGCTACGATTTCATCTTTGGGTTAAATAGAACTGCTTAACCATTTAATTGTGTACATGCAAATGACTAATGTTAAATTGAATTTTTAGTGTTAAATAGCAATACTTGAAACCCTTTAACTGTATGCAATCAAATGACTGATTTTAAATTGAATAGTTAATGATAAATAGCAATAATTAAAACCATTTGACTGTGTGTAAACAAATAATTTTGAATAAAGTAGTCCAGCGGATTCAGGTTGGGGGAGGAAGGGGCAGTGAGAGAAGGTTACAAAGTCGTAGCACTCCTTCTGAATCCAAGCCACAGGCTTTGTACCCTTCTCTCACTGGCCCCCCCTCCTCCCTCAACCTGCATCCGCTGGACTACTTCGTTTGGTCATACGTCGAGAACATCACCAACATGACCTCCCACAATACCAAAGCCAGCCTGATCGCCGCCATCCACCGAGTATTCACCGAGCTTGTGGAAAAGGCATGCTCCCAGTTCCGGATCCGTATCGAAGCGGTGATGGAGGCTGAAGGCGGCTACATTGAATAGATGTCAGCTCTACTACATAATCAAGTTACCTGAATTGATTTTTTCAATAAAAGTTTTAAAATAAAGCTGTGGTGTTGTTTTCTTTCGGACGACAATTTTATCGTTCCACCATGTAGAATTATTAGTGCTTGATAGCAATACTTAAAACTCTTTAACTGTATGCAATCAAATGACTGATTTTAAATTGAATAGTTAATGATAAATAGCAATAATTAAAACCATTTGACTGTGTAAACAAATAATACTGAATGGAATAATTAGTGCTTGATAGCAATACTTGAAGCCATTCAACTGAGTGTAAATAAATTAACTTTTGCTCAGTTGAAAATGTTATCTACAAACTATTCGTTTGAAAATCACATATATTGACCCTCGACCAAGCCTTCAATCAAGAGATGCAACTGTGTAAATAAGCGGAAGAACAGTGGAAGCAGCTGGAGGTTAAACAATAATATAACCAGGTGCCCAGACGGTTCGAGTCAGTTGGAGACAAGAGGCCAAATTGAGGACCAGCTGCAGACAGAGAGCTTTGGGCCCTCAGTGAACCATGGTTGAGCAACCCCAGCCAAGATGAGAAAGAAGTGCTGCTATGGACGAGGAAGAACTCGGGTCAAAATAACAGTCCGTCCTTGTCTCCACTCACATCTCACACACAAGAACATCACCCGTTCGAGAATAAATGTGAGAGATATATTTTTATATAGAAGTGTATTCGTTCGTTATTGAAGTCGTCATTATGTTTGATTATGTTCCGCATATATTTGTATATGTATGTGGCTATACAACAATATATCTAATATATGTATAAAAAGGATCTGACTTTGAATAATTTATAATGGTTGATATGCCATAAAACCCACCCAACCAACGAACCTAATATGATTATGAGGATAATAACGCTAAAGATGAATGAATGAGTTAGAATGAAGCAATGAAACCAGAAAATATAGCGACGGCAAATAAATGTACAATACATTGGATATGTGTTTTAGCTTATTCAAGATTATATGTACAGTTAATATGGCTTGATTACAGTAAACTAGCTTTACTATCTGGCGGCACTTACGTCGTTGGAAGTGAACACGGGTAGTTGAGTTTAAATCCGAAACGAGGATGTTTGCATTTCACTTAGAACCCAAAATTGAGAAGATACATAGGAAGAACAAAAAGGGTTTTCGGAGAAATCGATCCACAACATCACAAATTTGAACTATCCGTCGAATTCTAGAAGGTGTACGTGCAAAAAATCTTGAGGCAACAATACTATTTGTCGCTTTCTCCAAGGCCTTTGACTCCATACACAGAGGGAAGATGGAGTTTATCTTTAAAAGAATACGTCGTTACTCAAAATTTCATGCTATTTGCTAAAATCAGCAATCTGAAGATTGTAATAAAACTTAACTTCATGAAACTTGCGAATGGTTATTAAAGGCAATTTTTAAAATCTATGTTATATATATATATATATATATATGTCTATGTGTATATATATATATATATATATATATATATAGATGCTTTTTACGCAAGGAATTTATGAAGGCAGTTCCATATCTAAACAAGTTAATTTTTTAGTTACATGGAAGACTACAGCAGTGAACAGTAATATCTGAGCAAGTAAGCAATGCTAGATTTATATACATAAGGTATAAATACATATTTAAGCAGGTTTTCTTAAAACCCACAGATAAAGTTCTTTTTAAGAGCTTTTTTATTTTTCCTTGTTGTCTTACAAGCTTTCTGTTATATATTTTTGATAGATGGTTAGAAAGAAAGAGATGGTTTTACTTGGAGGCTGATGTAGTTGAGTATTTTATACGAATAATATTTGAATTCATGTAAAGTGCAAGGATTCGAATGCTGCTTTTCAAGGCCCAACCAAATTCTCCTCTAATAATTTCTATGTATCATTTCTCCTGTGTTAGACAAAACAGGGTGTGTGGCATCAATAAAATGTATGTATTCTTCAGCTACTCGTCCTTATCAATATCTTTGTAAGGGAGTGACATTGGCTGAATCACGTAACTAATAAATCAAATATTTGTTGTCTATATACAAGTCCTTCTTCTTATGAAGACAATGGAATTGATATCGACAAGCATATATACCTACTTACCAACCTATATGCATACATACATATATACGTTGTTTTATTAACTTTTCGGATGTTTATAAACAATGTAAAGTTTTCAAAGTTGTTTATTTTTAACAGTTCCGTGAATTCAAAACAATAGGTTTAAAAACTTTAGTATTTTGCAATGTGCTTGGGTAAATCTCTCTTTTCGAAACAAAACAAAGAAATGTCTTTCAGCATTTATTGTATTTTCTCTTTCTCATATATATATGTGTGTATGAACCATTGGTTTAAAAACCAAAAACATCAATTTAAAAACTAAAACGTAAGTGCCAACCGAAGCCAACACAAAAATATCGTAGAATCAATATAATAATGATAATGATAATAATAACCCACCAAAAAAAAAAAAAAAAAAAAAACACGATTAAAATCTCACAATTCCCAACTTTAGTTTCACAATTTCTTTATCAAGAAAATTGTGAGTTAAGTGATTTTATTCATTTTCTTTTTAATGATATTATCATTATAGCCCTATATATATATATATATATATATATATAGATAGATAGATAGATAGATAGATAGATAGATTCACACAATTATATATTTATACATACATAAATACACACACACTTATATATATATATATATATATATATATATATATATATATATATATATATATATATATATACCCACATTTACGGACACACATTGTCACTCATATACATACACACACATTAGCACACATGGAGGTGCCTTTGAAGTAATCGTCATCGTCGTAGGAAATAGGCACAGCGACACGAGTTCAAATTCTAGAAAAAACTGACTGCATTTCACATAGCACTAATACCCTTGGGAAGGTATGAATCCAACAACTGTCCCTCCAGCTAAGGGTAAATAGTAAGGCAGACTTGGTTCTTTAGCTTTGGCTATGCAACCAGTTGACGAGAAGGAAAACTCTGAATTCAAACCTGTTAAACCCCGCCATAAAATTGACATTGTCTCACATCCTGCTTGGGTTGGTAAATACACACACACATTGGCAAACACACATATATATACATTCATGCACTCGCACAAAAAATATATGTATATATACAGAAGGTGACCCGAAGGCTGACCGGCCCATTTGCACTGTGGTCAAGTGTTCGCCAATGGTCCAGGAGACTCGTGTTCAATCCCAGGTTGAGTCATACCAAAGATCTAAAAAATTTGTACTTTATGCCTCTTGCTAAACATTCACCATTATGATGTACAGATCAATGGTTAGTGGACCAAGCTCAGGAAGAAGTAGCGCCCTCCCCTACACGTCGGTGTAGTAGCTATTAAAAAGGGAGCCTTTGGATTGCCCTCGACTCCTGTCGGCTAACTTACTATTTATATATAACATATGTGTGTGTGTGTGTGTGTGTGTGTGTGTGTGTGTGTGTGTGTGTGTGTGTGCGTGTGTGTGTGTGTACACTGACGAAAAATACAATTTATATATAACATATGTGTGTGTGTGTGTTTGTGTATGTGTGTGTGTACACTGACGAAAAATACAATTTCAATACGGAATTTGTTTTTACTTGACATTAAACGTAAAGATAATACTAGATTACAGTCAATGATGACGTCTACTGATCCGTATAAGAACAGATTCCAAAATAAGGGGTGTATCACCATTACTCAGATCCCATATTCATACACTGAATGTCCTCCTCTTACTACGTCACAAGATGGCACACGACATTGAATATTCTATAAGAATATCTAATACCTGCCATTATGTACACACTTTGCACAGATCAAAATGAAATTGTCTGACAAATTGTTGCAATTTTATTTTCTTTATTAATTTTATTCATAATGAAAATATCTGAGCGAGTAAGCTCTGTTAGATTTATTTACGTAATGTATAAACTTATATTTGAGGAGGTTTCCTAAAAAAAAAAACACAGATAAGGCTTTTTTAAGAGCTTCTTTCACTGATTTTTCCATGTTGTCTTACAAGCTTTTTGTTAAGCTTCAAAAATGAAAGTTTTGTTAAGTTTCAAATATGAAAAAAAAGGCCATTTTCAAGGATATAATTAAGATGTAATTTTTCTTTAAAATTTAGTGATTTTTTTATAATATAAATCAAAGTTCGCAAACTAATGAAGATAAAAGAGTTTGTTTTATATCTATTATTTTAACATAATCCCTTTCGCTGTCAATGCACTTAATTCAGTTGTGAATACTAATCACATTAATAAAATATTATTCAATATAGTTTTCAGATGAAAATCTAGCAAATATTCCAGGCTACTGACTTATTGATTCATCTTCTTCTTACCTCCCTCTTTCCCTCTCTTTCATAAACAGAATTTGACATTAAATAACCCACAAGTGTTAATATGCCATAAAAAAAACAAGACTAAAGCAAACTAAGTTTTGAAATCGTGCTCTACTGGCCAGTATTTGAGCAGATTTCTGATGAAAAAAAAAAAAGTTTTTATAACAATTTATTCATTTCACTATATATGTGTATATATATATATATATATATATATATATATATATATGTATGAGGAATGTACTTATATATTTTACAGTGGGGTACTGCGACATCGTATTAAGCGATATTGAACTCCACTCGGGCTATTACATTCACTTTCAAAATAATATCCTTGGGAAAAGTATGAACCCCCTTATCCTCCCAGCAATGGGTTAAATATCAACACTACTGCTCTTCTACAAGGATAGAATTTGTAGAATTAGGAGTATACTTTTTATGAATGATAATGTTTACACACACACATATATGAATGTTCATCAATAAGTCCGCTGATAGATTGACTTTTGATCGAAATTTTCCCGGTATAATGTTTGCTATATGAGATTAATATTCGCCTTTATGTATACGATCATAATACAGATTATATATATATACATATATATACCGGCTTATTTCACTAATAGGTAGATTATTCACCAATGGCTCGGGAGACCTGGTTTCAATCCCAGGTTGCGTTATACCAAAGACTTAAAAGATGGCACTTGATGCCGCCTTGCTTATCACTCAGCATTATAAGGTAAGGATCAAGGGTAAATTGGAGCAATCCAGAGAAAGGATTGGTGACTTCCTTTGTACCTCGGTGTCGTAGCAAATTAAAAGAGAGCCTTTGGGGCGCCCTCGACTACAGTCACCAACTTATATATATATATATATATATATATATATATATATATATATATATGAAACCAGGCCATTGTCCTAATGAATAGAGTGTTCGCCAATGGTCCGGGAGACCAGGTCGAGTCATACCAAAGTCACAAAAAAATGGTACTTGATGCCGCCTTGCTTAGCACTCTGCACTATAAGGTGTGGATCAATGGTAAAGTGGAGCAATCCTGGGTATAGAGTAGCGCCCTTCCCTCCACTTCGGTGTTGTAGCAATTGAAAAGGGATCCTTCGGGTTACCCTCGACTAAGGTCACCAACTTTACTCATATGTATATATATATATACATATATATATATGTATATACACTTAATTTGTAAGTCTTTGGCTTATATTGAAATTTGCAGGTTACTTCCAAAGTTCAATCTTTTTTTTTCTATAAACTCTTTGTATGCGGTTTCTTTTAAAATGGTAGTTGATTATATCTTTATTGCATTCTCTACTTTATTTCGTTTTCTTGCTTCTGGTGGTATCATTATTATAGTTGTCTTTGTATGAATACCGGAAATTAAAAAAATCCAACACTCACAGGATGATGATCAGGTCCCTTATCTTGGCTATAAAGAGAGTTCTGGTTGATCATTTGATATTAATTATTTATTCGTGTTTCGCATCGTATCTCCGCACATTTGTTATAATTTTGTAGAAAAAATCATTATCTATTGCGTAAAATAAAGTTGCTTATTCTAACATCATTAGGCTTCAGACTTATTGATGTTCCTACCTACACAGTCATATGAAAGAGAAATAAGACGTGAAAAACCATCTTTGACCAAAGTTTAAACGGTTTGAATAATCAAAACATATCCTCGACATTCACTAATTTTAATATACCTTCAAATTATATTTTATTACTAGAAGTATTTCACTTCCCACAAAGCTATAATGTTTTTCAAATCCTTTAAGAGTTTAAGAAAAGATAATAAACTCGATTTGAAACGTTTTTCAATTTTACTTTTTACAGTTTCAGAACTATCGGCGTTCCTAATTAAATTGCCATGACAACTTTATAGTTGTAATATCCAAGAATATTTTTTCCTAAAATTAAAAGAATTTTTCAAAACATCCAAACGAAGCTCATACAGGGCTAAACGTCATTATAAATGTATCAACATGCAAACAAATTGGTCTTAACATCTTATTTTGCTTTCATTCTATCATTTTATCCATTGACTTATTCAGTGGAGATACTCATAGTGCAATGGTTACCGCCGTTGGAAATAGGCACGATGACCCGAGTTCAAATCCTAGGCGAGACTAATTGCATTTCACATCGTGCTAATACCCTTGGGAAAGGGTATGGATCCAAGTATTCTCTCGACAGCTATAGGTAAATAGTAGGGCAAGATGAGCTCTTGGTATGGCAACTGGTCAAGAAGGAAAATTTTGAATTCAAACCTGTTAAACTGCTTAGAAATTGACTTTGTAGCACCCTGTTTGTGCGAAGGGGTTGGGTATATATATATATATATATATATATATTCAAGCAGCTGTAAGTATATGAGATCGATGAACCTATTGAAGGAAATATAAAACTTCATAACAAAAATCTCTGGTTCCATAAAAATGCCTGCTTTCGCTTTCGTTTGAGTTTTCTATGCGCCAATCTATATATATCAGAATCCACCATCTGCCATTGAAGGAAAGAAAATTCTTTTGTAGGTTTACTAGTGACATTTACTTTACACGGTACGGAAACCTGATGTGATTGAACAATTCTGAATACAGATTTAGAATAAGTATACTTTATCTAAATGAAAACCCTTAGATTTACCCTAGTAGCAAAATCTTGGTTTGCCAGTGTTATCGCTTGTCACAACGCCAAAGTTTTAAGAAAAACCCACTATGACAGCCAAACATGGAGGTAACTGTAGAGACGTCAAAAGCTGCCCTTTGGATGGACATTGCCTTAAAAAACATGTTGAAAATAAGGCAATAGAAAGAGATCTAGAAAACATGAATAATCAAAATATCTATGATGATGCTTCTGAGATTAAATGAAAAAAAGGATTCAATAATCATCAAACAAATTTCGGGAATTTGGCAATGTTTGCCCGAGACGTGCGGAAAAAATCGTTTAATGACAGATTATTAAAATGCATCAGTATTTAAAGGTGAGGACGTTTAATAAAAAGAATCAAAATGTCATTATTTAAATAAATTTCTATTATGCCATTTGGTCATAAACTAGTTGGCATAATTCAGTCAAAATTTCTCTAAAAAATGTAATCTGGAAATAAAAAAGAAAAGATAAAAAAGAGAGAGGAAAGATAAAAAAGAAAAGGGTAAGGGAAAGAGGGAGAATTATATATATATATATATATATATATATATATGAAGAGCAAATAAAGGATTGTAATCCGACACTATGTAGAAAAACTGATAACAACGATCCAAGTGGAAGGAATGATTTATTGAGGGGTCGACACTATAGCGTTTTGGTTCTACTGAACCATCATCAGGATCATGAGGGGTGATATTAATAATTTTAATTTAACGATGGATGTTTAGAAATGTGAAATACAATTTTCCCCTAGGTTTTTGTATTTCACATTTCTAAACATCCATCGTTAACTTAAAATTGTTAATATCACCCCTCATGGTCCTGATGATGGTTCAGTAGAACCGAAACGCTATAGTGTCGACCCCTCAATAAATCATTCCTTCCACTTGGATTGTTATTATCAGTTTATATATATATATATATATATATATATATATATATATATATATATATATATATATATATATATATATAGACTTCGTTTTGCCACTTCTACATTTTCATTTCTTCCATGTCAAAAAAAAAAAAAAAAGAATATAAAAAGCGAATAAATTCAAATTGATGATCGCATAGTCTAAATGCGTGAAACTCAGTGTAATAGTACTTTTGCAAAGTTTTTGGGATTTTAAAAATATTCTAAGTTTCTAACCAGGTTTTCATCCCCCCACACCTCTTTCTCTCTTTATATAACTCATCTATTTTATAATGTGTGTATATACATTGTTTACGCATGTTTTTCTGATAATTATTTTCTTTTCTTTGTTAGCTTAATTAATTAACCCATGAAAAACTAAACGAAAAAACAAAAGAAAAACAAACAAAAACAAAAACAAAAAACAAAACAAAAACGTTATTTGATAATGTTCATACAAATACCCTTTTGACTGCTACTGTTTTTGTATCCATCTGGACAAATGATTTCGAAATGTAAAAAATACAAAAAGAAAGTAAGACTGGCCTTGATGGAAAAGAAAAGAAAACGAGGAACTTTATTTTGTTCAAAGAGAAAAAAACGAAGAGTTTTTTTTTTCTTACTATGAAAGAAGATGAAATGGCATAAATGCATTCAATGAAAAACAAAATTATCGTTACCATTAAGTAAATTTTGAATAGATGACTTCGCAACGTAAAAAAAAAATTCTCATACTTTCATACCAGTACTTTAATGCCCAGAAGCATTCACAGATACGTGTCTGCGTTTATATTTTTTCATTCTGCACGAATGTGTTCTATTGTGTATACAGGGCCGGTCTTAAGTCAATTGGACCAATTACTCCCGCGCCTAAAGGTGCCTCGTGCTAGTGTGTAATCTACTCTCGCCTCGTCAATTACATACAACAAAAAATTGCAATATATGTTTCCAATTATACCCCACACCTCCCAAGGTCAACCCTGTGTGTATAACTACTTTGACATATACATATCTGCTCAAATATACATATACCCAACCCCTCTACTCGAGGAAGGTGTTGGTTGGTCTGGTTTCATTTTATGGCATATCAACCATTGAAGGTTATTTAATGCCAAATCCGGTTTATGCATATATATTAGATATATTTGATTTGTAAATATAAGTCAACAAAGTTAAATATGTCCATGTAGTGCTATGTATCACTAACAATTCAAATAACCATCAGTCGTTTGTTTACAGAGAGTAAAATAATCAAACAGTTCTATTTTAAACAATTCTTTTTAGCATGAGTCAACCAAGTTAAATGATCCTTGTATTACTGTGTATCACTAAATAGTTCTTTTTCAAGTAATTCAATTTAGCATAAGTCATTTGTTTGCACTGAGTGTCAAATAATTCTATCTGACCAATAGTACCCTTTCAGGTGCAACCACTCTGGGCCAAAGTGGACCTGGCAGTAATGGCAATGAAGAGATACTCCGCATTTCCCAAAGCTCCATTATTACTGGAGCCCCACCATCAGATTGTTTGATGTCATATCCAGGACACTCGTTGTTGGGAGGGTTTTACTCCTCTGCAGAGATGCAGTCGGTGCATTCTACAGTTCCAGCCGACTGCTTGGGTTTGGTTTTATGATATATCAACCCTTGTAGGTTATTCAATGCCAAATCTTCTTTATACATATGTATCCAATATATGATTTGGCTTGGTTGGTTTTTATGGCATATCAACTATTGTCGATTATTTAACGCCAAATCCTGTTTTTATATATTAAATATAGGATTTGTTAACACATTTTGTTGAAAACATTTTTAAACGAGCTTCAGAACATTTTGCACACAGTTAAATGGTTCAAAGTATTGTTATATATCATAAACAATTCAATTAAACAGCAGCCATTTGTTTATACACTGTTAAGTGATCAAACTGTTCAATTTCTAATAATTCAAATAATCATAAGTTTGCACAAAGTTAAATGTCAAACAGTTCTATTTGACCCAATCAGGTGCTACCACTCTGGGTGAGAGTAGACCCGGGATCAATGGCAATGAAGGGGCGCGCCACATTCCCCAAAGCTCCAGGACTGGAGCCTCACCATCAGATGATTTAGTATCATATCTAGAACACTCCTTATGGCGGGGGGTCTTATCCTTCAGCGGAGATGCAGTCGGTGAATTCTATGGCCCTAGCCGACTGGGCTGGAGGAGGGTGTGAAACAGGGTCATTTTTAAGAGGAGTGTATGTATGTATATATATATATATATATATATAGACACGGTGTCCCAAAAAATTTGACATCATTTCGCAGGCCAATAATTTCGGAAATTCTGGTTACTTTTTATTAAATGGAAGCGGACAGTACGAACTTATCTCAGTGAGAATCTACCAGGGAGATGGATTGGGTGTGGTGGAGATGAAGGGTCTTTTCTGATGGAAACTGCTACAGTCACCGGACCTGTCCCCGTGCGATTTTTTACGGGGATATGTGAAGATTTCTTCCTGCTAGCATAGATGAACTAAAGCAGAGAATTACTTCTGCACTGGATGATGTTACCGAAGACATGCTACAGCGCGTTTAGGAAGAGCTTAACTACTCACTTGATATGTGTCATGTCACAGGTGGTGCACATATTGAACACTGATGAAATCGGTCCCAGAATAAACTTATGATGTTTAATACCTAGACTAGCTCAATGAAATTGAACAGATTAAGTAGTTTTTAAGATAATTGCTTTTAAAATGATGTCATATTTTTGGAACACCCAATATATATATATATATATATATATATATATATATATATATATATATATATGAAGTAAATAAGGAAACTAAATCTGGCAGTATGAAGAAAGAAAAAACAAAATAATTCAGATTTGATCAATTTATTATGAAAAGTGTTGTTATAATCCATCTCTTTTTTAACAACACTTTTCATGAATTTAAAGTCCTGAAGAACATTATTATAACCGAAACATTCAACGTCGACTTTCATAAGAAATTCATCTAATTTGGATTATTTTATTTTTTTCTACTTATATATATACGAAATGTTAAAAAACACCGCGACTTAACTGTATTTACCAATAGAGAAATAAAGGATAAATAAAATATTAATTTTTCTTCAAAATGGTCTCCATACCTTTCAGAGTATTTATTCCAGTGAGTTTACCAATGGTCGAAGTGTCTCTGAAACTCTTCTTTTTACATGGCATGTAGCTGAGTTGTTTTATTTCTTTTAATATCCTTCATGTCCTCAAATCTTACAGTTGAGGTTACTTTTCAGTTAAAAAAAAGAAGAAGAAAAAAGGAAACGTCACAGGGAGCTAAATGTTACAAGTAGGAAGGGTACCATAATCTTGTGCCAAAAATATTGGTTTATTTATTTTTAATGGCACAATAACTTTCGAGGATTATTTCATGCCAAAGTCTTCCTTGTAGAAGAACGGCAGAAATAATATTAACCCATAGCTAGAGCGATAAGCGAATTCATACCTCTCTCAAAGGTATTAGTAAGAAAGTGAAGGTAATTGCGTGACAGGAGTTCGAATTTTCTTACTAAGATGTCACGATCCAGAACATTAACCACTACGCCACGGGGACGCCTCCTCACTCAGCTGTAACCACGTTTTCACTTAAGTTTTAAGATCACAAAAATTAAAACTTTAGTCTCGATACTTTTTGATTATGCTTTTTATTCATGCTTATATTCAGGTAGATGTATCATTTAAGACCAAGTGCTGGAGCAAGGGCAACTGTCGAAATTTTTTAATACACACACAAAATAAAAATGCATTTCCTTTTTAGGAGAATATGAATGTGTATATGTGGTAGGTTGGCTGTTAGGGTTTTATGGCATATCAACCTTTGTAAGTTATTTAATGCCAAATCTATTTTTATACAAATAATCAGTTCTATTTCAATCAATTCAGTTTAGCATGAGTACACAGTCTAATTGTTTAAACATTTTTATTTCAAGCTATTCAGTTAAATCAAACAGCTCTAATTCAGTTTAAATTTATAAAAAAAGTTCCATTTCAAACAATTCAGTTTAGCATAAGTACGCAGTTTGAATGAAAGTACACAGTTTAATTGTGAAAAAACATTTCTATTTCAAGCTATTCAGTTAAATCAAACAGTTCTAATTCAACTAAATCAGTTTAGTATAAGTTACACACAGTTAATGTCAAAAAAGTTCTATATTAAACGATTCAGTTTAGCGTAAGTACAGTTTAAATTTTTAAAAAAAGTTCCATTTCAAACAATTCAGTTCAGCATAAGTACGCAGTTTGAATGAAAGTACACAGTTTAATTGTGAAAAAACATTTCTATTTCAAGCTATTCAGTTTAGTCAAACAGTTCTAATTCAAACAATTCAGTTTAGCATAAGTATGCAGTTTAGTTCTATTTAGCCCATAGATAGGATTCTACCATTCCGGGCCAGAGTGGACCTGGGAGCAATGGCAATGAAGAGGTGTTCCGCAATTCCCAAAGCGCCAGCATTACTTAAACCTCACCATCAGATTGTTTAGTTGCAGGAATCTTACCTCTCTGCAGAGGTGCAGTCGATGTATTCAACAGCTCCAGCCAACTGGATAAAAATGTCTATGTATGAAATAATCCCTGCATAACATATTCATAATTAAGGTATATATATATATATATATATATATATAGTGAGTCCACTCTCCGAAAAAGTTCTCTCATTTACCGGTTAACATGCGAATGCGATGTTTGCACAAGTCAATGTTTAGAGATTAGAATAATCCAACATATTCCCTCGAGTATCCGAACACACACTTCCGACTACACTCCGAAGCAAAAGTTATAACTCAACTTCCGCCATTAGCCACCATCTATTGACCAATCAGATCTGCACATTTGTAAAGTCCCACTATATTTACCATCCTGGAGATATCAACAAATGAACTGCAACTATCCATTCTGGAAGCATTACTTATAAAAAAAATACGAATCTGAATTGTGTATACAAAAGCAATTCTATACCCCATTGCTTTTTAATAACCTTTTCGGACCATCAGAAGAAAGCACCACTGCCCGTACCAACTCAGCTGGATTACAGTAATTTTTTCAATATATTTTTCTTCAACCCTCCTGGATTTTCCTTTGGTTACAATCCCATGCTTACTTCCTCTTGTAGAAAATTGACTGTCTCCGACAATTCTCTGAAGAGAAGTGACCGAAAGAATCGGTCCCCTTTTTAGGATTTTAATTCGCTTTTATAATCTTAAAACGTTCTTAATACCACGAACTTGCTTTCTAAAGCAACATTTATATTCTGTACGTACCAAAATATCATTATATATATATATATATATATATATATATATATATATATATATATATATATGTGTGTGTGTGTGTGTGTGTGTGTGTGTGTGTGTGTGTGTTTATGGGTACACAGACACGCAAATATGTGAACAAAGACACAAATATGTCAATATATAGCGATATCATTATCATCATCATCAAATCACGCTGACAGAACTGAGTTTCCTGACTCTCATTCTCCCTCTATTCGTCCCTATCATCCATCGCTCCTAGCAGATCTAAACTGCATCCTGTATTCACACAGAGCTGATGTATCTGCGTCCTTGCCGATCAGCCAACAATGGTTCGTCCATGAGTAGGAGTCCATAAAAGAATGTTTATGAGTTTGTCCTTACTTCTATAGCAGTGCCTGGTATGTCTTGTCCGTCTTACTTGAATGATTTGTGAGATGGAAAGTAAATGGCCGTACAGCAGCTGTTTCGTTGGGAGTTCCTTCCAGGATTTGTTCATGAAGTGCTTCTCGGAACTATACCAGACCAAGCATATGCAGGCAGCTGGAAGCATCGGCCTTTTCGTAAACGCATATAAAAAAAAGAGTTCACAAGTTTTAAATGAGAAGGAGCCATCTCCTTGGCAGCAATATCTCATTTACTGAAAGTGATTTCGACATATGCTGAGCGAAAGTGCTGACTGCCATAGACAGGTTATCGATCATATGAAAATCTTATCTCTATGATAAAATAAAATTGGATTTCTTTCAAGCGGTGGCTGGGTCAGTACTGCTGTATGGGTGCACCATTTGGACACCAAGGAAATGCATGGCGAAAAGGTTAGATGGAAACTAAACAAGATTGAGACATAAGAAATACAAATACATAGAGTTGCATAACATACGCTATATATATATATGAGAGCGTATCAGTTTGTATTCCACTTATATATATATATATATATATATATACGCGGGTCATTCAATAAATAAGGGGAATTTTTGCCCAAGAAGCTGGCACTAGGAAGCACTGTTTACAGTTGCACCTGTTTCAAGGAAATCAATAGTGATGAGTCCATTCACGTTACAAAACACTGTCAGGATTTACTGATCGTTGCGCCCGGTACTTGTTCTTTGCCGCAGAGTCAGTTCCTTTCTACTTCATGAACTGTCTTTTCAACTCAAGCTCGAAGTGGCAAACCCATGTTTAGGTTTGGGTTTCATTGTTTTTAATGGCATATCAACCTTTAAACCCATGTTTAGTCCATTTGTAAACATTTTTAAAAAGAACTTGCTTCTCCTTATGCATTGCACATTCTTTGGCAAATTTTATATATTCTTGCAATTCTTAGGCATCAAAAATTTGATGGCAGACTTCTGTTCGAGCACTCTGTTTGTATTGGTGACATTTTGAATAGGGTCATAACAAAGATTTGGGGGGGATTACTATAACTTTTTGCTCTAAACCAAAGTAGAGTTTACATCTATGGGAAAAAACCGTAAAAATATATATTGTTTTTTTTTCACACAACCCGTCCTTATTTATTGAATGATCATATATATATATATATATATGCTGCTTCGCAGACGAATATCATATTTAAGTACTCAACAGTTCAATTAAAGATGTGAACTGCTTACACAGGTGATTTTGTTTATAGTGATGAAAGTTTGAGTAGAAGAATCAGCCACATTTTATGGATCAGCTGATAACAGAACATGGCACCAGAGTGACACAGATTCTGTCCTATTTACCGATAGTTAGTGGGAGGAGAGAAGAGAACATTCCATGCTTTATCCAAAGATAATAGTGTGAATGGAAACACAAACAGCCTCGAACCTTACTCGCTGAGTCTATTTCCCCACAATGGTAACTGTATAATACATATATATCTTTATTTTGTTTGTTTGGTTGGTTATTTACGGCATGTCAACCCTTCTTAGGTTATTTAATGCCGAAGTCAGCCTTTTTTCCGATCAATCATATTTCAAACAACTATTTCTTAATAACCAAAATCAGTTGTTATCACCATTATCTTGTGTTTAAGTATTCATATTTAATTCTAATAATTTTCGGTCAGATTGACCAATTGATGGGGCCTTAACTGGTACTACCAACCTGTTCTGAGGGGACATGGCAAATATGACCATGGAGGAGTCCTCATCACTCGCCAGAGATCCAGTTTAGGGCCATACTCAAGATATCCCCTTTTGCGGGGAGGTATTACCCGAGCAGGAGATTTTATATATATATATGTACATATGAGTGAAATTTACCAATTCTTATGAAAACGTTTTTCTCAAATCAGAAAAATGATTAAAACCTGGTCAACATGAAAACTAAGATGAATAATTTTCTCATTGTCACATGTCTCATAAAGAAAAGTGTCACGCACTAGGAAAAAAATTAGACATTTTTATATTGACACCAACTATTTTTTTTTTAAGTTAATTTTCTTCTGAATGACCGGGCTTCAATCCCAAGTCGAGTCAAAAAATGGTGCTTGATGCCTCCTTGCTTAACACTCAGCATTATAAGGTACGGATCAAGGGTAAGTGGAACATTCTAGGGAAAATAGTAGCGCCTGCCCTTACACATTGGTGTAGTGGCTATTGAAAAGGAGCATTCGGGACGCCCTCGACTACGGTCGACCCACTTACTTATTATTTCCAGTGGAATGTTATACAATCAAAGCGGATATAATTCAGTATTATTTATTACCAAACTCTACCAAAAACTCTGTAATCGAAAATATCAATATGTAGTAGTTAAAAAAAAGAACACTTATATATGTTTATGAAATTTTTTTGTGATTAAGTTTCTATACTGTAGTGTTTGGTAGATAATATAGTTTTGCTCTCCACAAGGCTATCCAGCCAGGGGGATTCTGAAAATGTTTAGCTTTAGAGATGGGGCATACGTTCAGGTAGAACCAGACCCATCGTCTAAAAAGAGGGAGGTTAGGTTGATTGCTTGGAGCTTGAGACATCCCTCCTAACGGGGGAATGCCGTTGGAGCTAAGAAATTTTTAGTACTGCACTTGATCGTGCAAAGCCTCCGTCTTTTCTGAGGTGTAGAGGTTGGTAGACTCCACTGGATAATAAATGATTCATAACAACATCCGTTTTGATAATATAATGTTCCACTTGAATTAATAAAATCTTGGAACCTTTTCCCCCATCGAAAATCAACATTTTTGAAAAAAATCGTAGGGAACGTATTTGTTTATTGACGATACTGTAGATTTTATTAACACGTATATAAACGCATCAACATATTATTTGGTTTTTTTACATCATCATCATAAACTATGCGTGTATATTTTCTATAAATGGAAATAAAAGATTGTATATTTTTGTGTACTTATATTTTAAACGTGAATGTGTGCGTATATATATATATATATATATATATATATATATATATATATATATATGTGTGTGTGTGTGTGTGTGTGTGTGTGTGTGTGTGTGAAATGCAATTATTGAGCTTAGGATATTGCTTACAACTCTTCGACAATGAGTCTAAATGTTTATATCTCTCATGCAGACGATGTTGTCAGAAAATGCAAAGTTGATGGATATATACGAAACGGAAAGACGAAGAAATTCTTTTAAGTCTGGGCAAGACGTTCATTTGAAATATTCCTTCGTAATTCTATCCTCCTAGAAGAGAAAATTAAAAAGCCTGATACTTTTTTTTTTTCTAAATTCTTCTTTTCACTTTTTAAATATTCGTAATGACTCGTTTCCCGGTTATCTCCCTTCGTCTTTCGTCACTCTTCAACGAACTGATTCTCTTTGATCGGCGCACAAAAATGTTGGTCGTTGAAGATACTGATTCCCGTACGATCCGGGGAGGTAAGAGCGTTCCTCTCCCATTACGGCAATCAGGGCGACTAGTCTTGTGGCAAAGTAGTAGAAATTTCAATTCTCTCTGTTTTCTTTTATTTACTCATATTTAATCTGTCACCCGCTTATTCTCTCACGAAATTCGTCATCCACTCATATTTGCCTTAGCTATTCACTCACTTATCAAATCTCTCTCCCTCTTTTGTTAACTGACACCATTACTCATTATTTCTCTCAAGTTTATCGTCCTCACTAGTTTTTTTTAATGTTTTATTTTCTAATAAAGTCTTCCTCTTTATTAACAGCTCATTCTCTAACTCACACTTACTTTTAGTCTTTCATTCACTCAATCTCTGCATAAGACAAAATTGTTCCACTTCTAATCGACGTTAGATGCAAAAGGAAGAAAGTCCCTTCCAATCCCACAAAACAACTCAAGGCTAAAACAGCAAATTAGAGTTCTAACCATAAAGTTGCGGATGTTTGTAGATGTCGGCTGGGGCTGTTGATTTTGGTGGTGTCATTATTTTTTGAGAACAAGTTAAATAAATATTATGACGTGAACAAGTTTCGGGGAATTATGAAATACTCATGACGAATCGAGAGATGACAGAGTTGACCTAAATGAGACACGCATGCGCGACTCCGTTATTCCTGGGAGACACAAGTTTTCAACTTTTCCCCCACTTCTCTTTTCACTTTATAGATTATAGAAAAGCATATCACTTTACATAGGTACCGGAGGTGCACTTTTGGATATTAGCTCAAGTATTAAAATCAAAAACAAAAACAAAAAAAAATCCCCGCAACGTATAAGTTTTAAATCTGCATGTTATGTTGGATAGGAGTGTTACTACTGACTCTCCTGGAAGAAAGAAAACATTCATTGTTTAATATAATTCCCTTATCAGTATTATAGATAATAATGCTGAATTAGTCGAGTTACAGTTAAATTCAAAGTAGTTGGATAAATTGAAATACAACCATTCGTTAGTTACTAAGCCTTGCTTAGTTGTGGTAAGAGATGTTCTCTTATGGACCCCCACACATGGCCGTGCAAATGCAGGACGACCAGCACGAACATACATTCAGCAGCTATGTGAGGATACGGGATGTTGTCCTGAAGACCTACCTAGGGCGATGAACGATAGGGAGGAGTGGCGAGAGAGGGTCAGGGATATCCGTGCTACCAGCGCGACATGATGATGATGTTGATGGGACACCTAGTGAGACTCGAACTAACTAATTATGGTTTGCTAGTCTAGCACTTAACCGGGCCATTGGCTTAATAAGTAGAGTGTTCGACAATGGTCTGAGAGACCAGAGTTCAATCCCAGGTCGAGTCATACCAAAGACTAAAAAATGGTACTTGATGCCACCTTGCTTAACACTCAGTATTATAAGGTCAGGATCAAGGGTAGTGGAGCAATCTAGGGAATGGAGTAGCGCCCTCCCCTCACCTCAGTGTGGTAGTTATTGGGTCACCCTTGACGAAGGTCCCTAACTTACTTAGTCTAACTTACTAATTATTACACTACTAGAAGCGCCATTGACATACAACACTTTGCGCTTCTTAGTTCTCATATATCATTGAAAAAGATCGAGCTTTCAGATTTTGCTCCAAAGTCGAGACATCTTTGTTTATAATTATTCCATCATTCCATAAAAAGAGAGATTGTGAATCCAACCTGTTGATGTGACTTAGAAAACACTGGCTATATCCCTTGCAGAGGGGTAAGACCCTTTATAAATAAGTTTCCTGAGTATTACACCAAACTGCATCTGATGGTGAGGCTCCAGTTCTGTAGAATTAGGGAAGTATAGAATACTTTTTCATTGACGTTATTCCCAAGTCTGCTATACCCTAGAGTGGTAGTACCTGTTCGGGTCTCATCTATAGGTCAAATACATTTATTAAAAATTATTCGTGTTCGATTGGAATATGGTGAAAACCATTTGTATTAAGAATATTTACTTGAAGCCATGGTTGTTTACTAAGGATTCTTAGAAGTTACTTGAAACCGTATAAATGTGCAAATAATTGACTATTATTAGATAGAAATGATTTCTTGATACTATATAATTATTAATATTAGATAGGGATACTTGAAACCATAAAACTGTATTCAAATTATTTGTATCGGATAAAAATTATGACTGTGCGAAGAAAAAACTCCTAAGAAACAACAATACAAAAAAAAATATAAACGTTTGATGAAAGCGACCACCCAACCTCTCGGGATAAAATAACCATTGACAATTTGGTATGCCATTAAAATCAATTTATCAAAAGACTTTGAATGTTTGCTATATTAAGCCTTTTATTACTAGTATCTGGCTGAGCCCAAAATATCGATATAGTAAAATACTATTGATATAGTAAAACAGCTCAAAATATCTAGCTTACGGTTCAATGATTTGCAGGAAATTAATGCAAGCAATATATGTATGTATGTATATATTACACTATATAACACTTATTTTGTTCCTGGATAGTATGTGTTATTTCTTAATTAACAATCAAGAAATAACATACTATCCACGAGCAAAATATAAAAGTATAAAAAATGCCCATCATTCCTTTCAAACTTTGCTTTTGTGGCCTGGATAATGAAACTTAAAAGTTGAGCAATTTTTCTATGCAAAAACACGCAAATTTGCATATATATTTTCATATTCATATCTAACATATAAATCAAAATTTACATATATTTATACTAAAGTTATGTAAAAATGAGCAAAAATGTTTAGTAAGTTAAAGAAAATTACCTGTTGGCTACTCAGCGTTGAATCTACCTGGATTGTTCTAAAAAAAAAAAAAATGAGTAAATCAAATTGGTCATTTCTATTTACTTCAGGCATAATCAATTCAGAAATAACACTTTCTATGCTAGAATAAAAATGCATAAGAAATTGGTTTTAATATTATGAGTAGATGAACAAGGAATTGGTTGTAATATTATGACTGGATGCACAAAAAAATTGTTAGTAAGATGAATGGATGCACTAGAAATTGGTTATAACATTATGAATGAATGCATAAGAAATTAGTAGTAATATATTGTGAATAGATGCTCAATAAATTGCTTGTAACATTACGCTGTGAGAGGGTACCTCAAGTGGTGCAATGGTTAGCTATCTAGACTTAGTAAGATTCTTACTGGGTGTCCCTCATACATCTATAAAGTAAGTAAAGTTGGCGACCTTAATCGAGGATGATCTGAAGGCTTCTTTTTTAATAGCTACCACACTGAAGTGTAGGAAATGGCACAACTCCAGTCCTTTGATTACTCCACTTTACCCTTGATCCGTTCCTTATAATGTTGAGTGTTAAGCAAGGCGGCATCAAGTACCAGTTTTTGAGTCTTTGGTATGACTTGACCTGGGATTGAAGCCCGGTCTCCCGGACCATTGGCAAACACTCGAACCCAAACAAGCTCAGCTTAGTAAATAGCATTACGAGCGAATATAAAAGAAATTTGTCGTAAGAATATCGTGTGCAAGAAATTATTTGTCACCATTTTGAAGGTGCAGTCTATGATTCCATTTTGATAGAAAAACAGCCATTTAAGTTTGTTTTTTTATATATGTAGAGCATGATGTTGAGCTGGATTTTTCAGCTTTTAGACTCCTATCTATGCAGAGTTATTTTTTTCTTTTAAGATTAAACCATGATAATACGTCTTGCATATTGTCAAGTGGTTAAACATGAGATTTTTTTGTAGCCACAAGTTTAATTCATTGATCAAACTGAGTGTGAGTTACAGATAAAACCACAATCCTTGCGTGTTTTTTTTTCATTGCAACAAATAAAAAGAACTATACCTGTATGCAACATTTATTCATTTTGTTAATAAAACTATTTTGTTTTATACAGACAACAGCCAAGGTTTTCGTGTGTGTATATATATATATATATATATATATATATATATATATATATATATATATGTATATTCTACAGCCCCAGCTGATTGGGCTGACAACTTTTGGAGTAGGTATATTTTTTAAGTGATAGTATATTATATTTAGCGGGCATTCTCCCAATCAGTAGAATGTTCGCCAATGGTCCGGAAGACTGGGGTTCAATACCAGGTCGAGTCATACCAAAAATTTTAAAAAATGGTACTTGCTGCCGCCTTGCTTAACATTCAGCTTTGTAAGGTGAGGATCTAGAGTAAAGTGGAACAATCAGGGGACTGAAGTAGCGCCCTCCCCTACACCTCAGCGTTGTAGCTATTGAAAAGGGATCCTTCGGGGCACCCTTGACAAAGGTCGCCAACTTTACTTTATATGATATTTGGGGTAATTTTTATTTTATAGATGGTTCTTGACGAGGGGTTTCCCAAAATCCACCGAAACTAAAAAACATACAGGCCTATTTTTAGCATGAGGGACTGTTTTAATTGCAACATCTATAAATTAATAACAATAGTTAACAAAATTTAACTTTTCTTTTTTTACTGACTAAAGTTTAAGTGTAATTTTGGCTAATTTGGTGTCTCTGTTTAAAATGATAATGATAATAATAATGAAAATAAACAATAATAATAATACGCCCATTTTGCCCGTACTGTACCCAGGTCAAAATCGTCATCTTTCAGGGTATTACAATTTTATTTTCCGTCAGTATAGTGTAATATTTAAATATCAGATTTTAACAGTAAATTGTGATGTCTAGGCATGAAGCAATAGTTAGAAAACTGATCTGTCTGGTTAGGTTGGAGCAAACATTTCGGTTTGGTTTATCTAACGGCACATCTATACCTTATGGGTTATTTAAAGCCGAAATTTGATTAATTTGCAAATATTTGATTTCAATCACTACTCATTATATTTTCCGTGTTCTACTGCCATCATTTTTTTAATCACCCCTCTTGCTATGGTCATTGAAAAGTTCATCAACTGACCAAGATACTCTGAAAAAATCATCAATAGCGGATATGACTTTTTCATATGAACTTTTCAGTCACCCGCGTAATTGTCTATAATAATAATAATAATAATAATAATAATAATAATAATTTGTTTGCACATATTACAGGGTATCAAGGAGTTCTATCTAGTACAAATAATTTGTTTAGATGTAAAATTTTAAAGTTTTTCTCTCTTGTTCTTAATAAGTTATACACAGTTATGTGGTTTCAAGCATTTCTATTTGATACTAATTATTTTCAATCTATTTAAACTATAGACAGGACCCTAACAGGTACTAGCACTCCGGATCCGAGTGGACTTGGAAGCAATGACAATGTTCTACACATTCCTCAGATTTCCAGAATTGGAGGTTCACCATCAGATGCAGTTTAGTGTCATACTCAGGACACCTCTTCTTTTTATGTGTGAGTGGGAGGTGATGTCTTACCTCTCAGCAGATTGGGAAATCGGTGTGTTCTAAGCCCGAGCAACAGGATGAGATATGTCAGATCGGTATAGTTTTTTTTTGACTTGTCGTTGAAATAAAACACAGGATAAAAACCATTTACGCTGATCTCAGTTCCCGCAAGCAGTTCCGGCTCCCGAAAGCTCCTTCATGTGCGCAAACTCTTTCCCATTGCTCTCCTGCTCTACACAATCGTCACTGTCGAAGAATAAAAATGTAAGATTATATTTTTATATATACTACAGTTGGGACCCTTCATTGCCATCGCTCCCAGGTCCACTCAAGACCGGGGTAATAACACCTGACAAGGTCCTATCCATGAGTCAAATAGAAGTGTTTGAAATTTAAACTGTAAAAACAAATGACACGATAAATTGAATTGTTTGAAATAGAACTGTTTGGTCATTCAACTGTATGTGAACAAATGACTAATGTGTAATTGAACTGTTGGTGATATATAGCAATACGTGAAACTATTTAACTGTTTTACTTATGTTTACAGATCATATACATTTAATATATAGTATAAGCCGGATTTGGCATTAAATAACCTATAATAGTTGATATGCCACGGACTATTTACAAGGGAAAAATGCGTTGATAAAAACGTCTAAAATGCAAAATTTTTTAATTTTACTGAATTAAACGTTGTACCATTTGTAAAAATAATGATAGAGAAAAAAATCTGACATAAACATTATTTGAGTTAATACAAAAATCAAAACGGAGAATTTGCTATTTGAAAAGTTGTTTATTATCAATATACTGTAAAACGCTGTTTCACAAGTAATAATTTGTAGGTGAATGGCACTTCGATTCTCAAAATATACTGAAAATCACTTATTTATTTAATTTTGATAACATTAACGACTTATTCATTTATTCCACAGGTGAGTGAATACTAAAAGTTTTATCCTGGCCGAGTCGGCTGGGGCTGCAGAATACACCGACTGCATCTCTGCTGAAGGGTAAGACTTCCCCAACGAGTATCCCAGAAACGACACTAAACAATCTGATAATGAAGCTCTAGTAATGCTGGATCTTTGGAGAATGTGGATACCTCTTTATTGCCATCGCTCTCAGGTCCACTCTGGCTCGGAGTTGTAGCTCCTGATAGGGTCCCATCTATGGGTCAAATAGAACTAAACAGTTTACTTATGCTAAACCGAATTGTTTGAAATAGAACTGTTTATATGTATAAAATGGATTTGGTATTTTATAACCTACAATGGTTGATATGTCATAAAACCAAACCAAACCTAAAGGTTTTATCCAAATTAGATGAATAGTTGATTTTTAGTTGATTTTTAAAATCGAGGAGTAATTCGCCAACAAATTTATCTTCATGCTAATGATTTCTTGTAAGTAAAACAATTTGAAAATATTTTCGGTTTGGTTTGGCTTGGTTTTATGGCACATCAACTATTGTAGTTCATTTATTCATTTATGTAGTTCTATTTCAAACAGTTCAATTAAGTATAAGTATAGTTTTTTGTTTACACAGTTAAATGTCGAAACAGTTCTATTTCAAACAGTCCAGTTTAGCATAAGTACACAGTTTCAATGTCAAAAGACAGTTCTATTTTAAATAATTCAGTTTAGCATGCAAAAACACTTCTATTTTAAACAATTCAGTTTAGCATAAGTACGCAGTTTCAATGTCAACATCAGTTCTATTTCAAAGTATACATTTTAGTTCAATTTGACCCATAGATGGGACCCTATCAGGTGCAAACACTCCGGGCCAGAGTGAAACTGGGAGTGATGGCAATGAAGGGGTATTCCGCATACCCCAAAGCTCCAGCAATACTGAAACCTGACCATCAGATTATTTAGTGTCATATCAAGGGCACTCATTAGGAGGGGTTTTATTTCTCTGCAGAGAAGCATTCGGTGTATTATACAGTCCCAGCCGACTGGGCAAGAAAATATCCTTGAAATATTTGTGTAATAAACGAATTTTTAAGACAATTTTTTTCGCTTCAAAACAAGGAGTCGTTCATTACTAGAGATATGTTTTTAAACTCGTCTAAGACTACCATTGTTCATTACACTTTTTTGAGGCTAAAAATTAAGGGTCCTTCATCACTCGAGAGTATACGGTATATATATTCATATTCGAATTTGCTCCTTTTTTGGTTACTTTTCTAGACTCCCTCAGACATATCGTAACACAAGAGTTTCAGTGCCCGACTACAGTTGCAGGACCGATGGATCTCATACACCGTTTCTGATAAAACCAAAATAATAAAATATTTCTTTAGTCATTTTAAATCATATTAAATAGCTTCCATTATGAGTAAGTATTAACTCAATAGACAGTAAGGTTTAAAGATGAAGGATCAAAGAGAATGAGAAAAAAAAAACCCGAAAATATTTTGTTAAATCAAACTGTGGATTAAAATTTGTGCATCCAGCCATGAAACTTGAACGTAAATGTTTACTAATTAATACTGACCTTTTATACAAATTTATTATGATTCACTTTTGAAAATATCTTCTCACATAAATATATTCTGTCAAATGCTAAAATCAATTGTTGAACAAAAAGCAGAATATCCTTTATTTGTAAAAATCAATCATTTTTTCTTAACTTTCAGTCATGTCACTGGATATTAAACAGTCATATCGTCTACTTCTAATTATAGTTCTGATTGGAAATCCTCGATAATAGAAATATCTTTTTAGAAATACAAGGTATTAAAGAAAAACAATCTTAGATTAGGTTAGGAATGATAAGAAATTTCATTTAGTTTGCAGTGAGGATTATGTCACGTGGTCTCCCACTGAGAGGAGAGAAATAAGAAATTTCCCCTACCCCTCCGTGTTTGAATTAACAGACCTCAAAGATTGACCGTTAAAAGGAGGAATAAGGAATGTAGGTCAACTCTTCGGCCTGACTGTTAAAAGAGGAAATTAGAATGTAGGTCAAGCTATCTGAACTCTATAACCTCACCTGGGTGGACAGAGATAGTAGTCCGAACGAATCGCCTGACAGGGTGAAAGAAGAAGAAAGAGGCTAAATGATTGGCCAGAACCCTAAAGCGGAAGTAGCACCCTTTTCGTCAGCGGAAATAGGAATAAGGAAATCAGTTTTTGGACAGCAGTTGGTGTGACAAGATGTGTTTACACTGTCGCCAAAACTCCGGGTGAAGAAGCGAAATAGAGCTCTTGAACCGGAGACAGCAGACACCTTCAAGCCGAGCTCCATAGAATCCCGCTAGCCCGTTAAAGAAAATACTCTGCGAAGAAATCCGTCGAAAAGCTAAGTACACTATAAAACCGTTTTCTCCCTCCACCCTTCCTAAGTATTGTCATTGTATGCTCTCCCCCACCTCTCTCTCTCTCAATTTAAAGAAGGTAGAAAGGAAAGAAAAAAGAAGAAAGAGACATTTATGTCGGAGACTGTTTACTGGGAAACATAGCCGACCCCTATAAATATTTGTTTGGACCTTGGCTATTAAAACCGTGTTATATTTTAGGTGTCTCCTCGTGTCGAAATTTATTCATTGTGTTGTTTGAATATCAAATTGCCTTCTTTTGCATGTTCCTTTTCAGCTTAATTTCGCCTCAATTTATTCTCGCTAAATGTCTTATTCGCCTTTAAAAACATTACACGGGAAATTGGAGTCGCCGACTACAAATATAATATCATATCTAAACCTAGAGGTTTAGATATTTCCATGTGCCCGAAGAAGGAATTTTAACTGGAACTTATTTTGCGAGGGATCAAGTGCCAGACTGCCCCGACTTCACACGTGCGAAAAATAAACTCCCGTCCTGGGATAAATATTTTAATGGCACCGTCACAATTAACTATCACAACAGGCAGGATATGGAACTCTGACCGCAGCTGCCGTCTCAGGCCATTACAATCATTATAGTTCAATCCCAACTTGTGTCATTATTTTAGATTGTGTGCCATACCGTTATATTAATCAAGCAATCTATAATGATTTTATACTTATAAGTTAAAGAACCGCGTTCATTGTGCGTTTATATTTACATTTTTTGTATAATTGTTTTCAAAGTGATTTTTGCACTGTTATATAATATCAAGTATTCCTTCGTAAATAATTTCCGACTCATTGTATAGTTTTAAGTATTCTTATCTAATAATAATAATTACATGTTTTCAAGTAATTATTTTCTTTTGATAATAGTTATTTGTTTATACATCGTTTCAAGTAACTAATAATAATATTTAGAAAACAATTATAGATTTAAGTAACTATTCTTAATACAAATAATTTAGCTTCAAGTACCCCTGTTAGATCCGAATAACTTTAAAATAAATCTGTTCGACTCGTAGATGGGACTCTAATAGGTACTACCACTCCTGGTCAGAGTGAAGCAAGAAGTAATGGCAATGAAGGGGTATTAAATACTCTTCAGAGCTCAAGATGTAGTTTAGTGTCTTACTTGGGACACCACTAATTTGGAGTGGGAGTAGGGGGTCTTACCTCTCTGCAGGAGATACAGAGTATTATAAGCCCCATCCATGAGGGTGATTGTGTCAGACTAAGCTGAGCTAAATAATTATCACAGACCGACGACATTGTTGTTGCTGCTGCTGCTGTCAAGTGTTCAAAACTTGATTTGGGGTCGACATTTTACTTAAGTGATTCGAACTGTTCTTGAATTCCTATGAAGAAACGTACGAGGATCCTTAAATAAGTTTCCAGACTTTTTTCGTATGGGCACTTTATTGATAGTACACACATGAAACTCTAGTCCCCTTCGAAGTATTCTCCTGCGGCTGCAATGCACTTGTTGTACCGTTACAACAACTTCTGGAAGGCCCTATGGGAATCCTCTTGTGTGAGCGTCACAATGACCTTCGTCATAGCCTCTTTCATCTCCTCAATTCTCTCATAACGACAGCCTCTGAGCTTAGGGAATAAGCAAAAGTCACAGAGAGCAAGGTCTGGACTATAGGGAGACTGAGGAACTGTCTTGATACCCATCTTGGTCAAATAGTCTGTGACAAGGATAGAGTTGTGGACTGGTGCATTGTCCTGGTGGAAATGCCACTGACCCGATTTGAAGAGTGCAGGCCTCTTCCGACGGAATCTCTTCCTGAACTCCCTTAAAACCTCAACATAGTAGCCCTAACCCCAACCCTTTGGCTAATCAACTCTGTTGTATTGACGTCCTTACTCCTCCCACACTTCTCATCATCCCTCACAGACTCCCTACTTTTCCTTGAATCTCTTATGCCACTGAAAAACTGATGCTCGATTCATGCAAAATGCTCCAAAAGCAATCTGAAGCATTCCATACGTTTCTGTGGCATTTTTCAAAGTTTAAAACTGAATTTTATTGTATATCGTTCTTCTAAAGTGTCCTCACGTCGAGATTGCATTTTTGAAATTCCCCAGCAGTGACAATCAGGCTTTAGTAGGGGTGTATTCTAATTGCTTCTGTAGCTGTTGATTTGAACCTGGAATCATAAAAATTGGTCAGTCATCTCATAAGATGTATAGCAATAATATACTGAATTTTCTACGACAATTTTAAATACCTGTGCAAAAAAAGTCTGGAAACTTATTGAATACACCAGGTATCAGCTGTAACCAAACAAAAGGTTACTGAATGAGATATAACCAAAACGTAGGTTGAAAATGAAATGGAAATCTTTATAACATTAACAAAATACAATACTCGCCAGCGGCGTGAAAAGTTAAATCGCTGCTCGTGGTAACTGCTTAGCATATTTAGGTATTTGCTGCACACCTTGCCAAACGGGCGAGTATAGTACAAGGTTTTGTTAAAGTGGGTAAGGTGTAGGGCCGTTGACCAGACACGCCCGATGCCTCTAAAAATGCCTCAAACTCCGTCGGCATTCCCCTAAACGAGAACACCTCAGGCGCCAGGCGATAAACCTAGCTCCGAGGAGGAGGGTTTTTGCCTGGGTGGGGGACGGTATTTTGAGGCTTCAGGAGGGTCAGCCGCGTGATGCAAATGCTGGGCTTCTCCGGCACCCATGACAGACAGCTTCGACTGAATAACTCCCCCTCACAATAATGTTCAAAGTATTTATGAGGAATG
>OY757907.1:89527542-89550983 GCA_963585895.1 Sepioteuthis lessoniana
TTTTAAATAATTCGGTTTATCATAAACAAACAGTTTAATTGTAAAACATTTCTATTTCAAGCTATTCAGTTTAGTCAAACAGTTCTAATTCAACCAATTCAGTTTAGTATAAGTACAGATTTTGTTTACACACAGTTAAATGTCAAAAAAGTTCAACATTAAACAATTCAGTTTAGCGTAAGTACAGTTTTAATGTCAAAAACAGTTCCATTTCAAATAATTCAGTTTAGCATAAGTAGGCAGTTGAAATGTCAAAACAGTCCTATTTCAAGCAATTCAGTTTAGTATAAGTACATAGTTTAGTTCTATTTGACCCCTAGATAGGACCCTATCATGTGCCACTACTCCGGGCCAGAGTAGACCTGGGAGCGATGGCAATGAAGGATACTCCGCATTCTTCAAAGCTCCAGCGTTACTGGAACCTCACCATCAGTTTTTTTGTGTCATATCCAGGACACTGGTTGAGGAAGGAGTCTTACCCCTCAGCAGAGATGCACTCGGTGTATTCTACAGCCCCAGGCGACTGGGCATATAAACGATCAGAGGTGATATCCAAATGCAGGCACAAGACTAGATATCTCCTTACAAATTTACCGCCTGACTAGTTTAGATCAGATAATAAATAAGTTAAACGATTTAAATCTAAAAAGAACAAGAAATATGTTTATCGCATTACTCATTTAGATCATATAACATTTTAAATGGCGACAAGCGTTTTAAAATATGTGACGCATGACTGTTTATGTCACGTGACAAGCGGTAATATAAAACGAAAATATTTAAACGGGAAAATAAGTACTTCCTTATTTATTTCATTTTGCTGAAACTTGAGTAGTTAAAAGACACTGAGAATTTTTATATTCAATATTTATTATATTGCTCTACTTATAAAGTATTGAGCACTTTTTAGTTTTTATTTGTCATTTTATTATTACTATTTTAAAAGACACACTCACGTACATATATACACAGACATACATTAACATACACACATACACACACACACAAACATGTTTGCGTTTCATATAAGGTGTCAATTTTAGACTCCTCCCACTATGGGGAAATAGTTGAACAGACTGAGATTTTTTGCCTTGGTTAGAAACCAGTCTAGGAGAAGGAAAACTCTGAATTCAAACCTTATCTAATCTGCGGGGGTATGCTCGTGGTGTAATGGTTAAAGCGATGGACTGCAAAATCGTAGTAAGCGAGTTCGAATTTCAGTCGCGCTATTACGTTCACTTTGAAACAAATACTCTTGGGAAAGGTATGAACCCTCTTATCCTCCCAGCTATGGGTTAAATAGCAACACTACTGTTCTTCTAGAAGGATGGATTTGGCATTAAATAACCTACCATGGTTGATATGCCATTAAACAAAGAAACCAAAGAAGACATCTACTCAGCTTAAAAATTTACCTTTTGTCACATGGAGCGGAGGAGTTAGGTAAATACCCACATACATGCCGAGAATAAGTTTATATATATATATATATATAGAGAGAGAGAGAGAGCGAGAACTATCTCTCTCTCTCTCTCTATATATATATATATATATATATATATATACGTAATATATTTTTAAATATCTATGTTATAGTGCACAAAAATACACTTGCCTTGTATATGTGAACACACACACACACACACATATATATATATGTATATATATATTCGCCGAGTTGTTTGCTCGTTAAGTAGGAACCCAAAATATCTTCCTCTCTCCTTAGTTTTACTGAAATAGACACCAAGTGCGTCGACCCATTGTCTCCGCTCATTTCCCTCATACATAGGGGGAACATTGAATGTAAGGTGTCAATTTTAGACCCTTAAAATATATCACGTATTAGTTTTCTCGGAAAGAAAAAAAGAACCAAGAGTGTCTGCTACAGTTTCTAATAACCCTTGCAACTTAGGCCTGTATTTGGATCCTCATTCTTCACTTAACAGATTCTGTTAGGAATTCACAGTAATTGACGCTTTCTCAGATGAAAACCATTATTACTGCGAAAAGCTAAATGGTAGCGGCTTAGCGTGTATTAGAAAAGAATTCTTCTTAAAAATATTTTTGATTCATAGATATGTTAATTAAGGATACTCGTCTATAAATTATCTTCTTATAAGAACTTGCGTGTTCAGGGTATGACACAAAACTGCTTTTGATAGTGAGGCTCCACTTCTGGAGAAAGCAGAGCATCCATTCGTTGACATTACTCCGAGGTTCTCTTTGACCCAGAGTACCGTTTAGGGTCACATCTAAAGGTCAAAATATTTGAAATATATTGGAATATAGGATACAATTTAACTACAAGAAAATTATTTATATTTAGGATAGTTAATTGAAGCTGTAATTGTTTACTAAGGATTATCATTTTTAACTTAAAACCATGTAACTGCATGCAAACAAATGATCATTTATAATAGAAGTCATTATATGAAACCATAGCCCAGTAGGTTGGGGCTGTAGAATACTGCATCTCTGTAAAAGGGTAAGACCACTCTCTTAAACGAGCATCCTAATTTTATTAAAAAAAAGCTTTTTTATTAAACTGATTTTGCGTCACATCTTGGAGGGAAAAACGAACCCCACCGTGTGTATGATCTAGTATCCGAACACATACTTCCGACTACACTGAGACGCCGAGCAGTTATAATTCAACTTTCAAAAACGTTGGACTGTTCACACCTTTCGTCAGGTTCGTCCAGGCATGTCTGGTCTACACTTGATACGACAGAAAAAAGAATTACTTTGGCGAGAGAAATTCTTTTTTCGTCAAATAATTTTTTTTTTTTTTTTTTTTGCTTTTTATGTCGTTACTTTTAGGGTTAGTGTTCGAATGATCAACTAAATCCTGGCATCTATGGTTTAAAAGAAAATAAACTTTCTATCGAAAAAATATTCAGGGACTATTTTTTCTATAAAATTTTGTGGTATCAATGGACCCATTTTTTGTAACTATTTGCTGAGAAGCAACCTTACTAATGACAATTTCTTTAAAAATCACAATCATAGGATTAGAAAAATGTTATCACACATCAATCAGAAATTTTTCGTTCTGCTCGCTGTTCGTCAAATTTTGTACATTGGTTTGGTTTGGTTTCTTTGTTTAATGGCATAACAACCTTTGTAGGTTATCTAATGCCAAAGCTATTCTGCTAAAGAACAATAGTGGTACGATTTAACCAATAACCGGGGGGATAAGGGGGTTCCTACCTTTCCCAAGGGTATTTGCTCGAAGTGAACGTAATAGCGCGACTGGAGTACGAACTCGTTTACTACGATTCCGCAGTCCATCGTTTTAACCATTACCCACGAGGACATCCCCCTAAATTTTTTAAATCACATCAATACTCTGCGGATACTTTGCAAACTTTGCACAAGCTTCACTGTGGCAACATAGAACAAACTTCTAAAACATTTTTTCTGTAGAATATAATTTAAAAGTTTCCTTTTTTTTTCTTACTTTTGACCTTTCTTTTTTTAAGTTTTACTATTAAAATCAGTCATCACTTTTTATTATTTTTTAAAAAATAGTAACTTTCTATTATCATCCTATTTTATTTGCAGGTTATATATTAATAATATAGTTTGATATATTTATAAATAAAGAGTGTTCAATACCGGTAATAGAGCAAATGTAGATCAAAGTTTGAATAGAGTAGACACAGAGTCAATTAATCCTAAATAAAAACACGAAAAAACTTATAGATGAAACAATGTATAAATATATTAACTAATCACTTGACCATCCTTCCCAGAATGCACTACAAATTAGATTATCCTTCCCATCATTCACCACACATCAATGTATAAAATACAATACCCTCACCGTTGGGACCTCTTGTAATGAGGATCGCGTAGGTGAGAACCTGACAGTCACCTAGCGCCGCTGAGTGTATTAAAGCTATTCAAACTTTATTTGTAAGTAAAGTTGGCGACCGTAGTCGAGGGCGATCCGAAGGCTCCCTTTTCAATAGCAACCACTTCGAGGTGTAGGTAAGTGCACTACTCCTTTCCTTGGATTGTTCCACTTTACCCTTGATACGTACCTTATAATGTCGAGTGCTAAGCAATGAGATATCAAGCACTATTTTTTGAGTTTTTTGGTATGACTCAACTTGGGATTGAACCCCGGTCTTCCAGACCATTAGCTAACACTCTACCCAATAGTCCACAGTAATATTTCAAACAAAATTAATGTTATTTTAGTTATAGTGCTCAATACCCAAGATAAAATCATTTAATAGTCAAAACGTTTGGCAACAATTATTATAACCTAAAAATCTTTAAAATCACAAGCGTCAAGTATAACTACCAGTTTCACGACCCGAGTCGATCATCAGGTACAAACGGTTGTATATAGTATCACCCTTAAATTAGTACACCCCTACCTTTTTCTTATCAAAACAAAAGTTATTTTTTCTAAATCAAAGATGCTAGCATTTTACTATTTCTCTGAATGTATGAGATGAGGTTTGATTATAATTTGTTGTATTAAGATTCTTCGGACTATTATCCTCATCTTTATTTATGTCTGTACAACGTTTCGGCCGATATGCCCTCCTAATATTATTTTGATACCTAGAACATCAACCAGTTTGACTATTTTTTTTAATGTAACCTGGCCTTTTTCATTATAGGTTCCCATATTGTATTCATCTCTATATTTGGTCTACTCAGGAGGTTACTATAGCCTATTATATGCGCAGATTCTTCAAGGCGTCTCCTCTTCCAATTGTCTTCTCTATTATTTCAACTTCCTCCCGTAAAGGCAGATGGTTTCTCTTTTCCCTCCATATATGGTCACCCATACTCGATTTTTCTATTTCTCCTCGTACCACTGCTTTGCGGTGTTCTTCTAGCCTTACTTTCAGTGGACGGCATGTCTCACCTTTGTATATTTTGCCACAGCTGCATGAGATGGAGTACACACAATTCTTGGTCATGTGGTATTCTGTTGGTGGTTTGACTCGTAGCAGATGTCTGCGAAGTGTTGACTCACTCCCGAATGTCGTCCCGATGTCGTATGGATTACATATCTTTTGAATCTTTTCCGTCAAACCTCTTACATAGGGGAGACAGACTGTGGTAAGTTTTCGGGTATCTTCCTCTGTCTTGTGATCCAGATTTATCGTAGCTGAGGTTATGCTCTCCGGATAATTGTTCCGACAGAGGGTCTCCTTCAAGCTGTCCATTTCTTTCTGATATACCTCGTCACTGCTGATGGCTTTTGCTCGGTGTTGCAGGCAACGGACGATTGTATGGATGGTGGGAGTAGAAGTTGAGGTACGGTCCGGTGAAGGTAGGCTTACGATACACAGATGTGCTGAATCCATGCTCTGTACGACTTATTAGTACATCTAGGAAGGACAGTTTGTTGTCTTGTTCCTTCCCCATTGTGAACTGTATAGGTGGGCGGATTGAGTTCACATGATTCATCAGAATTTGAACTTCTTCCTAATGGGGCCAGAGAATGAATGTGTCATCTACATATCTAACCCACATCGATGGCTTTAGTGGTGTAGATCCTGAGGTAATTCCTTCAAAGGATTCTATATATATATATATATATATATATATATATTGGCCAACACTGGGGATAATGGAGATCCCATCGCCAAGCCCTCCGCTTGTCAGTATATGTCAGAACCCATCTCGAAGTAGGTGTTTCCACACAGAAAGTCAGCATCTCCGTCAGATTATCTATTGAGATACAGGTGCGTTCTTCCAACGAGAAGTCCGCAGCTAACCTATCTCGTACCCCTGCCAAAGTCTCATCCATGGGTACCTTCGTGAATAGACTCACTACATCTAGACTCACCATTTGGTTGGAATGAATGGGAGCATTTCTGATCTTTTCCACGACGTGGGTGGAGTTCCTGACACATGATGAAGACTTACCACTCAATGGGGTGACTATCTCAACAAGGTAACAGCTCAATGGGTGACACGCTGAACCTCGACAGCTGACAATGGGTTTTAATGGAATACCATCCTTGTGAATCTTAGGAAGGCCATATATATGTGATAGCTTGCTGTAATATTGAATTAACTGTCTATATTTCCTCTGTGGTATGAGGTCCTTGTTCTTACTAAGGATCTGTGACAGCTTTCTTTCGGTCTTCAAGGTTGGATTCTTCTTAACCTTACAGTAGCCACCGTTTTCAATTAGGTTTGCCAATTTGTTTGAGTATTCAACCCTATCCATCATCACAGTAGCATTGCCTTTGTCTGCCGGTATTATTATGATGGACTCATCACGTTGCAGCGATTTGATAGCCAGTCTCTCCTCCTTCGTGAAAAAAAACTAGTCAAAGTGGTTGATGTTCTAGGTATCAAAAGAACATTAGGTTTATAAGGCCCCAAAAAAAGGTTTATAAGGCCCCAAAATTGATTGTCCAGGTGGACACGTAAGCGTTGGGTTTAAACAGTTCTAAGTGACAGTTATCGCTGGACTGCAGGTTCAATCCTGCTGAAGGATGACAGAAGCATAGAATAATTATAATTAACACAGCTTAACACTTGTATCAAGCTATGAATAGCGGAACGAGAGCAGAGTACCCCTGTGGATCGAATAAAGCGTTTGGTTCGAAGTTCCGTGGCAAATTCCGATTACGACAAGAAGGCTCCCGAGTTCGAGAAGAGATACCTGAATAAGACAGAAGGGTACATCGGCCGAAACGTTGTACAGGCATAAATAAAGATGAGGATAATAGTCCGAAGAATCGTAATACTAATACCAGCATTTTAGTATTTTTAGAGCTACATAAAACAATCCAAACAGATATTAGGTATTATCTCTTACCAAATTCTATAGTAGGGAAATTTTATAGCCCAAAATAAAATAGTTTGATTTGAACATATAGAATTTTTCGTAGGGATGAACTGATTTTTAACTGCTATGTATATATATTTAGTTTCAGTTTCAATGCTTTCTTCTTTCTTTTTTTTTCACCCAATCGGCTGGGGCTGCAGAATACACCGACTGTATCTGAAGAAGAGTAAGACTCCCCCAACGAGTGTCCTTGATATGACATCAAACAATCTGATGGTTAGGATTAAGTAATGCAGGAGCTTTTGAGGAATGCTGAGTGCCCCTTCATTGCCATCGCTCCCACTTCTATTCTAGCCCGGAGTGGTAGCACCTGATAAGATCCTATTTGTGGGTCAAATAAAGAATAATGTACTATTTAACTCATAGCTGAGTGGATAAGGAATTCATACTTTTCCGAAGGGTATTCAACTGACATTAGGATTTACCGCAAGGCCATTTTATAGAATTAAAACTAATGCCGACGGGATCAAGAACTTTTTCACCTGTCGCACATGAGTTTCCATCGATTTCCCCAGGGTATTTGCCCGAAAGAGAACGTAATAGCGCGACTGGAATTCGAACTCGCTTACAACAGTGTTGCAGTCCGGCATGTTAGCCACTACGCCACGGGGACTCCACACTTTCAATGTTGCAGAGTTTCGAAATAAATAATACCTAACAATTCTGGTTGAAATAATATTGGCAATTTTGGTGCTGAAAAATTAACTTTTTTTTTTTTAATTATTAGGGGTATTTATGGGCGATAGTGTAATTATATATGCGGCCTTAACGATTTTCTTTCCTAAGGCACTTTGTGTGGGAAAATGACCAGAAGACCTTGCTCAGGATGATTTAATATTTTTGAAAAATACTCTGATTAGAAAAACATTAGCATATGATGATAATTTAATAAGATTTTCAAAGTTTCTTTCACCTCTAATTCACAAACTACTTGTCTTTATGGTCCGACAACTGTTACTCTAGCAATGCGGTTTTTTTTTAAAATTGAACATAACGAAAGGATTTACTCTTTCAGTTATTTTTTTTTTTTTTTGCCAGACAAGTGACGTAAAAGTCAACCTAATTTAATTTTGATCTTAGAATAAAATAAAACGAAATAAAATAAAATAGGCAAATGGAACATTCAAGGTGACACTTCCTCCCTTTTTCATTCATCTTCGCAGAGGAAATCCCTAAGTAGCAATGAAAAGCAATACAACACAATGAAAAGAAAGCAATCAAAACATAAGACATAATTAAAAAAAAAAAAAAAAAATTATGAACGGGCATATGGGACGCATGCCATATTTCTTTATTGAGAATTGCAAAGATATTTTTTTAAATCACCAACACCTTACGTTGCTACTTGTCACAGGATCTGTGAGTTTGTTTCCTGTCCGCGATTTTAAACTTATTCTGAATGTAATATTTGAATTTTTATACTAAGAGTGTCTAGCCGCTCGGTCAACTGGGCTTAGAATACGCTGACTGTATCCCCTGCAAAGGGTTAGGAATCCCCCCGCAAAGGGGTGTTCTGGGTATGGCACTATATTGAATCTGGTGGCGAGGCTCCAGTTCTAGAGAGTGTGGAGTACCCTTTCTATTTACTCTTAGGTTCACTCTGACTCGGAGTGATAGTACTTATGGTCCCATTAATGGGTCAAATAGATCTGTTTGAAAATTATTGTATGCAAAAGAAAAAAAAATCTCTGAAGAAGCAACTCCACGAAAAAATGTAAATATGAACGTACAATGAACGTGATAGGTTAATTTTGAGGCGTGAAATAACTAGAAGAGGGTTGAAATGCCGTTAAAATCAATTAATCTAAAGTAGCTCGCAGCCAGCTTTCCCAGGAGATCGAATAACAGCAAGTCTCCTTGACATTCCAGCACCCTCTTCAGTGGAATATCATAAATACTATGTATGGGACAATTAGTCTTTGTAGTGGGATACTGAAACTTTGTTGTTAGAGAATCGCGTTCGTCATACGTTTATATTTACGTTTCCATAGTTTAGAGTTCTCACTTTATTTGGGTGTAGAATAGAAAGAGAGGGAAAGGTCGAACTAGAGATTAAGTTTTCTTTCTTTCCTTTCTTATTTCATGTCGTTTGACCGCCAACGACCGTGCAAAAAATAGGAATCTTTTCACACTCAATAAGGGGAATACCGATGGGATCAAATATTTTTTTGTGACAGCCGCGTCTCGATTCATGCATGACCTTACACATTAAAATGACATTGTGTCAAATCCTACATGGTTGGAGGTTGGATAAGTGCAACCGAAACAAGAACACATTCACCCTCAGTTTTCAGGGGTCCAACTGGCATTCGCATTGAGCGGGTGTTATTGTGCTAACCGTCTGATCCCACGGGACCTTTCCCGCTGGCAATACCTGCTTGGCATGACTGAGTTCATCGCTTAGCGCCTGAAGCGCCCCCAAAAATGGAGAAGACAGATGGGATCGAATATTTTTTGTGACAGCAGCGTATGAGTTTCGAGTCATGCATGACCTCGCAGATTACAATGACGTTGTGCCAAATCCGACACAGAAAATAAATACTTGAGGAAGTCACATTACAATTACATATTACGTTCTCTGCTGAATACATGTCAACAGTTGAGTCACTAGTAAAACAACAAAGTGACCAGATTACGTGCTTGTACTCAAACCTACAACAGTGAAAGAGTCAGTGAGGACTGAACCCTGTGGCAATGAATTGCGAGACAGAAAAGCCACCCTCCATACTGGAATTTGTATGGTGTCTTCCTGGGGAGGTTGTTGAATATTGTGAGGATAAATGGCTGATTACTGCTTTATCGCTAGCGTCCTAGATGAAAGCATTTGTATTTAGTTAAAGGGTCACCGAATATTTTTGACCAATGACCTCTTCATCAACCTTAGGCATATATATATATATATATGCAGTTTTTATATGCATTAGGTAAGGAAAACGCCTATGTTAAACCCTGTTAGACTGTTGTTCTGCATCTTCTCTCTTTCTCTGTCTCTTTCCAAGTGAATATCACAAGGAACAGTTTGCTTGGTTGGTAGATTTTGCAGCATGACAAACCTTATTGGGTTAAGTCATTTTTTTCAAGCAATTAAATAGTTTCAAATAACTAATGGTTTGAATCATATGTAAACAATTATAGCTTCAAGTAACCATTCTTAATACTAATAATTTATACCCAATTATATGGGGGGGGATATCCTCGTGGTGTAATGGTTAAAGCGATGGACTGCGGAATCGTAGTAAGCGAGTTCGTACTCTAGTCACGCTATTACGTTCATTTTCGGACAAATACCATTGGGAAAGGTATGAACCCCCTTATCCTCCCAGCTATGGGTTAAATAGTACCTCTACTGTTCTTCTAATAAAATGCCTTTGGCATTAAATAACCCACAAAGGTTGATATGCCATTAAACAAAGAAACCAAACCAACCAATCATATAGTTTCAAGTAACTATTCTTATCTAATAATAATCAGTTTATTCTCCCACAGTTATATTGTTTCAAGTAATTCTGTCTGATACAAATAATTAGCACACATATGGTTTCAAGTATTCCTACCGTATACTCATTATTTTCAAGCATATCCGGCACAACCACTCCGGTAGCAAAAAACAACAACTATTTAGTGACGTGAAAATCATGAGAAATATACATAATTGAACAATTGTGGAATTCAAAGTCTTGCGGAAATGTGTGGAAATATCGTATGGTGAATGAAATACAGGGAAATACGCAGAGTATGTAACACGAAATACGCATAGCATGTTATACGAAATACGCAGAGAATGTTACACGAAATACGCAGAGAATGTTACACGAAATACGCAGAGAATGTTACACGAAATACGCAGAGAATGTTACACGAAATACGCAGAGAATGTTACACGAAATACAAGGAAATACGCTAAGTCTGTTTTTATTTCTTATCAGCACTGGACTTTCACGACATAAACGTAAACGACCCTCAAGGCATTCATTTGACCCTTTCTATTGTCCCACCGATTCTCAGGGGTTAGTATAAACCATTTTGATGGTCACTGGTTTTTTTAATATGTGACAAATAAAAAAACTTACAGAGATAATTGCTATTAACTTGTAAATATTTTTTAGCTCGGAATCTGCGGTCGATTACCTTTGAGGAAACAGAGAAGATACATAAAATTTCTTATTCCGGCGAGACACATTTGGGCAGGAAATCTTAGAAGGTCAACTGATTTTCATACGAAATTCAACTTAGCATTTTGTTCATAGAAACATCTGACCCACCCACGCAGCCGGTCCTCTATTGCTTTGCGAGCCCGGCATTTGGGTGGTCGAGGAATAATAGCTTTCAGTTCTCTTTCCTCTGAATACTGTTGAATCTTTTGGGCCTCTTGGATTACCATATATAGTGATGTAATGAACGACGTTTTAAGATCAATATTTCACATCAAAACAAAAGATCGTTCATTACATGAGATACGTTTTTGAAATATCTAAGCTTGGCTTGTTTATAGGCCTAACTTAGCCGTAACTTCGATCCAAAGCGTACCAACGCAATCTATACCCAAACAAATGCTATTACATAAGACAAAGTTTTTACACATTGTTTACTATTCATACCTGTTCATATAATATGTACAAATATTATGATTAGTGAACAAAATCTCTTTAGCGATATAAATGTTATTATTACTTTTGGCGAAGAAAATGTATTGTTATTATTTTTAGCGTGGGAAATGTGTTCTTGCATGTGTGTGTTATTCCCTCGCTAAGTGTTGTTGTAAAATAAAGGAGGATGATGTAAGCAGACAAAGCTGTTAGGTTTTATATGAAGGTTTTTAATGGCAGCATGGAATAAAGGGTTTACGTTTATGCTGCAAGTCACGTAGGAAGGAAAGAAGTTAGGAAACGAAATGAAGTTGTTATGGAGTGGAGAAAGAAGTGCGTGTCGTTGGACGTGCGAGGGAGATATGTTCGCCATAGTGTAGCAAAAGTCGTGTTTGCTGTTTGAGGAGAGAAACGTTGAAGTCACCGTGAGTTCGTGGTTCTGGTTATTTCGGGGAGAAGCGTGATTGTCTCCAGAAAATGTTGCCCAGAGGTGAAGTAGCTAGGTGTCAGAGTGGATTTCTGCATTGCAGTCGACATAGCCAATTTTGGGGGTGACGTAAAGTTGTTCCTGTGTGTGGCGTATTGAATTCATCTAATTCATATTCAACTGGGACCCCTTGGTCTAAGAAAAATAGACGCAAGGGGTTCATAAATTAGACAGCTTCCCTCATGCTGCTGCTGCTGCAATTGAACAGTAGACAGTAAGACGTCTGTACTAAACGAAGAAGTTCTGCGAGAAGAAAGTGTTTGGCAGATTTCCCCAGTTTGTGCTACCCAGAAAGATAGTCCGGGATGAATAGGATAAGTCATCCTGATTGGGTGACATGCTACATGTCGTAAAACCTTATTATTTTAACTAAAAGAAGTATTGCATTGATTTTGATTATACTTTTATAATTACTGTAATACAAACAAGTCTTTGGTTGTGGAAGAAATATTTTTGTTGGCAAGCAGAGCCAAAAGTTTGGGGTCGTTCATTACATACAATACATACAAACGCCTTTTCGCAACAAAACATTAGTTGTCGTCTATTACTCGAGTATATATGGTACATATAGAAGGGTGCGGAATTGTGATGAAGGTTACCGGAACCGAAAATGGAATCGATGAATTGAATTCGAATTCCAGTTCAGGTATTCTGTTTATACTTTGGGAAAAGTATTAATCCGCCTCAATCAACAGCCACAACTATAAACAAATTACCTGTGTAGTTTATTCGTTAAGCTTAATGGTCATCATCGTTGTCCATGGATAGGGCATTTGTTTTTATCACTTTTGAGGTTAAGTAGCAGCAAGTATCCTTAAAATCCCAGCACTTTCCTCCATAGATATCTGCTGAGAGAGTGGCAGCAAATAGATCATTTTCCTCTTTCAGTTTACAACAGCATTAATAGAGAGATAGTAACAATTACTATATGTTTTAAATGACAATAAAAAGATAAAAAAAGTAAGTTGGCGACCATAGTCGAGAGTGACTAGAAGGCTTCCTTTTAAATAGCTATTACACCGAGGTATAGAGAAAGGCGCTACTCCGTTTCTTGGATTGCTCTACTTTACCCTTGATCGTCACCTTATAGTGCTGAGTACTTAGCAAGGCGGCATCAAGTACCATTTTTTGAGTCTTTGATATGACTCGACTTGGAATTGAACTCCGGTCTCCCAGAATATTGTCGAACACTCTACTCATTAGGACAGTGGCCCGGTCTAAGCAGCCAAAGAAGTGTTAAAAAACAGCTGCCAACTATAAGCCAAGTAGATATTGTAGAAAAAATATTACTACTTCATAGGAATACTTGAAATCGTATAACTACGTCAATTATTTTTATTAGTAATAGTCACTTGAAGCTATGATTATCTACAAATGTTTACTAATTGAAGCCATGCAACGGAGTGCAAATTATTATGGTGTTGGTTTATTTGTTTAACGGTGTATCAATTTCTCACGAGTTATTTAATATAAATATTTAAATCATTTGTAATTGTTTGATTATTATCATACCTATTCATAATTTCAAAGTTCCACTTCTTTTTTTTTCTTTTACAGTTGCACTAATCAGTCTACATCAGCCTAATATACGCAATACAATACAAATGATATTTAAAACCCATAAAATCCTAGCAAATGCCACCGTTCCGGATCACAGGGGGCCTGGGAACGATGGCAATGAAGAGATACTCCTAGATCTCAAAAAATTGAAGCCTCACCACCAGATGCAGTCTAACAGCATCCCAGGGCACCTCCTTCTTGTGGTGGTTGTCTTATCATATTTACCAACCCCTCCGCTCGGACAGGATATGACACAAGGTCAATTTTTAAGCGGAGTTTAACAGGTTTGAATTCAGAGTTTTCCTTCTCCTAGACTAGTTGCCTTACCAACGCTGAAGAAATCAGTCTGCCCTACTATTTACCCATAGCTGGAGGGAGAATAATTCGATTCATACCTTTCCCAAGGGTATTAGTGCTATGTGAAATGCAATCAGTCTCGTCCAGGATTTATACTCGTGTCGCCGTGTGGTTGTCTTATCTCTCTCCAGAGCCTCATCGACGGGGCTGAGCAAGATCTGCTACTATTATTATCATTAGCAACAATAATAATAGTTTAACAATTATTTGAAACCATGATTGCAAAAATAAAACTGACTTCAGCATTAAATAACTCAGAAAGAATTGGCATGCCATTAAACCGACGTATGAGAGCCCAAACAGTTAACGGTTATGAACAGCTGGACTACTAACATAAAGGATTTGCTTATAGTGACAAGGCTTCTGTAGAACCAGTCACATTTTTGGGATGAGGAGTTAACAGAAAATGGTGCCCCAATGTGTCACAGTTACTTCTGAACAACATTCCTTAGGTTATGCATTCCGAATTTTTCCATTTTATAGAGCAAGGCTTGGGAATTAAGAGTGTTCAACTATTTTTTCGAGACTGCTTACAGACTGGGCTCCTTAGTTTTGATATATACGAGGGTCATTCAATAAAAAAGGCAAATTTGCCTAAGTAGTTGGAAATTCTGTTTGCAGTTGCACTTTTTTCAAGGAAATCAATAATGATGGGTCCTTTCATGTACCTGAAGACTGAGTCCGAAACTTCTTTACTAGAGAATAAGTGTGTTTCCGCTCCATGGACTATCTTCTCGAATCAGTCTCGTTGTGGCAAACCTACGTTAAGCTTATTTGTAATCATTTTTTGACTAAAACATGCTTCTCCATACACATCACACATTCTTTTGTAAAATTCACATTGTTTGTATTTCTCCGCCATCAAAAATTTGGGAACTGACCTCTGTATGAACTGTTTGATTTCATGCCCTTTTGAGTAGACCCCAAATAAATATTTTTGCGAGATTAAGATAATTTTTCCAGGGAAGGAGTCGTGCCCTCCGTACTCATCGGTGTAGTAGCTATTGAAAAGGGAGCCTTCGGGTGGCCCTCGACTACAGTTGCCAACAGCAACAACAAGATGATTTTTACAATAAAGCAATTTCAAACAGTGCAAAGTTTATATTTATAGAAAAAAATGCATTTTAAAAATTCTCTTATTAATTGAAATAGTCATCAAGAAAGCACAGATCCCTTTAACTCTTACCATCCGTTCCAATCAGCTATCGCTCTTGGTAGATCCTCAGGGCTGATGAGGGTAATTCTTTTTTTTTTTTTTTTTTTTTGGCCAGCCAACACTGGTATATCTTTGTTTTGGAGTCCATGGGAGAACATTTCATGTGAGTTCAATCTTACTTCGCCAGCAGTGCCAAACATATTCTATTTCGTCAGAATCAATTCTCGAGTTTAAAACTTAAACAAACACTGGTATTTTACGTGGCGTAAATTGCCGTATACACGTGGACCTTTTAACCCCGAAAAAAAAAAAGTATCAACAAAACTAGACTTCAACTGATAAAGGGCGATTATCCAAACCTTTACTACTGGCTGATCATTTCGATTTTAGCCTTGCCGTATGAGTCGACCCCTAGTTTTGTGAAGATTTTTTCAGGCTTAAAAGGTCAATTTATACACTGCATTTTACGGTAGGTACTAATACTATATCTGCAGCTTTTCTTACGTGCAAGAGGGTGAGGAAAATAATAAACAAATCAGGATATTGTGAAAGAAAGAGAAAATGGGCATGCACAGTTCCACTTGTCAAGAGTCTGTGTTATGTTGACCCAAAGATAAACGTTTAAGATCAGACGACACAGAGTGCCCCACCTAGAATGTAAGTAGAGGCCGGAAGGAGAAAAAGGTTGGACGATATCGCTGGAATGTTATCTAAAATGGAATGAAGAAGGCCGGAATAATACAACACTGCAGAAATACCTTTGTTTTGTGTTTTTCAATGAATTTTTATAACAATTTATATACTTTTATGCAATGCCCAAATATAGCGAACATTGCTTTGAGGAATCATTTTAAAATAAAGTTTTTATTTTTACTTATCATATCAGCTGTGCTGTACACTTATAGACAAGAACTGAACAAAGAGTCTACTAGTGAACGGTGACCACCTGCTAGTGGAAAAGAAATACTGACACTAAACCTTCCAAACAATTGTAGAGCTTATTATTTAAACAGGTCGCTTGTGGGTTTGCAGGTCAGTTTTCTAGATGAGAAGAAATCTTAGATAGTAATTCTAACTCGAGTTGGGATGAGTCCCTGTAGTGTAATGGTTAAAGAGCAACCTCAAAGTAAGCGAGTTCGAACTCGCGCTATTCTGTTCACTTTAAGACAAATACTCTTGGTAAAGGTATGAATCTCCTTATTCCAACAGCTATAAGTTAAAGATTACTACTATTGTTCTTCTTTACAATTAAATAACTCACGAAGGTTGATTTGCCATTAAACAAAGAAACGAAATAAACCTATTTCGAGTCCGTACTTGCAGCGGAGGTTAAAAGACGATAATTGAATCTCTCATCGAGGGGTAAGCCCCCGCTCCCAGAGTCTCTTTGGTATGAAATTAAACTGCATACAAAAAATGTAAATATTAAAGGACAAGGAACGCTATTCCCTAACTTATCAGCATAAAATAACCATAGACGAGTTTACATGCCGTTAAAATCAATCAATGTACCTCGAATTGAAAGCATTTCTTCATTTCTTGGAGTAGCATAGGTATGACGGTTTCCTTTGTCTATGAATAATTTTTTTACTCTCCAAGAAGAAGGGCCGGTATTTATGCCGGCACAGTTTTTGATAAGGACATTTTATTCACTCTAGAACTCCTGTGATTAGGCTGAGATTAACGGTTGCCGTCATAGGAAATAGAATCGGGTTTTTCATCCATGGATAGGCAGTCTAGGAGAAGGCAAATTCTGAATTCAAACCGGCTTGACTCCGCTTAAAATTTACTTTGTGTAACATCCTGCCCGTTGCGAGCGTTTTCGATGACATCTTCACCCAACGACATCAGGGTCATTTCCAGGTCATTACACACTTGATGAACTCGATGACATTCCTGCTGAGCGTCATGGAGTCACCCTACCACATAAATGACGAAGAAAACGAAAGAAGAAAATATGTTAGAAGCTTTTGGATATTAGATTCGACTGAAGAAAGGTATTTGAAAGAATAAATTCATGTGTACGTTTCTTTTATTTTAGAACATACCAACTATCATTCAGGTATTTACTGCCGGAGTCAGTCATTATTGCCAGCAAATAGATTCCTAGTAACTAATAATAATTATCATCTAGAAGTGTTGATAGTAAAGATTATCTTGTGGAACTTTCATCATTAGTTACAATAATCCTCTTGGCACGTCTGCTAGAAGGCATCAACTGTACGCACAGAGCTGAGGAAGATAAGTCTTTGCAAGTCGGCCAACGCAAGTGTACATGGACATACCAGTAATATATCTATATATGTATATAAGCATATATATATATATATATATATATATATATGCATATAAACACAAACTCACATTATATATATATATATATATATATGCATTTTTGTAGGTTGGATTTTATGGCATATATGTGTGTGTGTATGTGTGTGGTTTGTAAACCAATAGTTTTTTAAGTGACATTTTAAAACAAAGCAGAGCACGTTTATCTGTATGAATTTAAAGACTTCTGCTATGCTTATATATATGGTTTCAGGTATGCTTAAATGTATATATGCATACACACACACACACATATATATATCTATTCAAGCGTCCTACGTGTCTACCCACACTGAAGAGTTGTGATACAACGAAACAGTCTGTCTGTGGATGACAATATATACGCTACCCCATGGGGGTTGAGCACTCTGGCGAAGGAGTTTTCGGCTGTCGCTCGCAGAATGCAAAGCTCTTCGAACGAATTGAGCCCCGTGGTATCCGATAAGGTATAAAAATGTAAACAAACGAACGTTGCTGCTGTTGTTGCTACATAATACCTTATAATTCCTGAGCCAACGTGGTACGTGTTGGCCGAGCGGTCTGATACTAATTCTAACGTGAAGTTGGGCGGGTTTCGATCCCAGCTTCAAGCGTCCTACGTGTCTAGCCACACTGAAGAGTTGTGATTCAAAGAAACAGTCTGTCTAGAGATGACAATATATATATATATATATATATATATATATATATATATATATAAATTTGTGTTAATAAAAGTGATGTACTCCTGTTGACCCCGTCACATGGACGAGCAAAGGCAGGACGACCAGCTTGAACCAACATGAAGCAGCTCTATGCAGATACTAGATGTAGTCCTGAAAACCAGCCAGAAGCAATGGACGATAGAGAAGGGTGGCGAGAAAGGGTTAGGGATATTCGTGCTGATGGTGTGGCATGATGATGATGTATTCATATATATATATGAATACATATATTAACACAAATATATGCATACATATATACACACATTTATACATACGTACACAGATATATACACACGTACGCACACACACACACATATATATATATATACATACACATGCATACACACACATATATACATACACACACATACATATATACACGCACACATACACATATATATACACACATACGCACACACATACACACACACATATATATATACAAACATCCACATATATATATATATATATATATATATACACACACACATACCCATGTACATACACACTAACACACACACACACACACACACATATATATACATACATACATACCCACACACATATATATATACGTACACACACACCCATATATAAACATATATGTATATACATACACATGCAAATATATTTTCATATTGGATCTGATGAAGTCCTGTTAAAAATTATTTTAGAGTCTTTGATTCATATCAATGCTCTTAACAGGATGGAAATAAATTCAGTATCCTAATGTGACCGAATATTGGTTTTTCTTGAAATTATATTATTTGCTCTGTGAATTTATTTACATTTAGCTCATTACCAGGAATATTTAAATATTCAAAATCTGAATAATTAGTTTGTCCTGACGGAATTGTTCCCTACTCAGGATTTACTGAATTGAAAAATACCTTATATGTATATATATACACACACACACATATATATATATATATACACACACGCACACACACACACATATATATATATGCGAGGATCATTAAATAAGTTTCCACACTTTTTTCGTATGGGCACTTTTATTGATAGTACACACATGAAACTCTAGTCCCCTTCGAAGTAATCTCCCCCAGTTGCAATGCACTTGTTGTGCCGTTCCAACAATTCTGGACGGCCCCATGGAAGTCCTCTTGTGTGAGCGTGTCAATGACCTTCGTCACAGCCTCTTTCATCTCCTCAATTCTCTCATAACTCTGAGCTTAGGGAATAACCAAAAGTCACAGGGAGCAAGGTCTGGACTATAGGGAGGGTGACGAACTGTCTTGATGCCCATCTTGATCAAATAGTCTGTGATAAGGATGGAGTTGTGGACTGGTGTATTGTCCAGGTGGAAATGCCACTGACCCGATTTGAAGAGTGTTGGCCTCTTCCGAAGGAATCTCTTACTGAACTCCCTTAAAACCTCAACATTGTAACCCTAACCCTTTGGCCAATCAACTCTGGTCTATTGACTTCCTTACTCCTCCCACACCTCTTATCATCCCTCACAGACTCCCTGCCTTCCTTGAATCTCTGATGCCACTCAAAAACTGATTCTCGATGCATGCAATATGGTCGAAAAGCAGTCTGAAGCATTCCATACGTTTCTGTGGCACTTTTTCCAAGTTTAAAACAGAATTTTATTGCATATCGTTCTTCTAAAGTGTCCTCACGTCCAGATTGCATTTTTTAAATTCCCCGGCTCAGACAATTAGGGTTTAGTAGGGTGTATTCCAATTCCTGCTGTAGCTGATCATTTGAACCTAAAATCATAAAAATTGGCCAGTTATCTCATACGATGTATCGCAATAACATACTGAATTTTCAAGAGTCAACAACAATTTTAAATTCCTGTACAAAAAAGGCTGGAAACTTATTGAGTGCACCACACACACACACACACACACACACACACACACATATATATATATATATATATATGCATACAAACACGTATATGTATGCATGTGTATTCTTGGACATGTCTGCTTGTATTTCACATAATGCTTGGTTATGATATTAATCCAACTATTCTCCCTCTAGCTATGAGTAAATTGTATGGCAAATTGGGCTCTTTAATAGTGTCATGTCAGTTAGTCTGGGAGAAGGAAAACTCTGAATCCAAATCCGTCATACTCCGCTTAAACAATTGATCTTGTGTCACATCTTGCTGATACGGAGAGGTTGTTAAATACATACACATACAAACACACACATACACACATATATAGAGTCATATATATGCATTTATACACACACACACTCGCATATATATGCATTTATACACACACTCGCATATATATGCATTTATACACACACACACACACACACACACACTCGCATATATATGCGTTTATACACACACTCGCATATATATGCATTTATATACAAATATAGATATGTACAACTATATATACAAAATATATGTGCATATTAAATTCCTAATTGTTACTGACTGTTTTAAATTCAAGTTTACGTTTTTTCTAAATTTTCGAGAGAAGTTCAAAAGTACTTTTTAAATAATAATTTATGATATACATGTATCATTTTACCCTACGATTAAACCAAATCAACAAGGAAAAAGTTGTAAACCTCATTAGATTTTTTAAAAAGGCACTCTTTTCAAAGAGGATTCGGAATTTAATAAATAATAGAAATAATACCCACTTTGAATTCACAGCAGAGGTCTATGAAATTCCGCGTCTGGATTGTAATAAAAATACGTTTGTGAAACCTGCCGTGATCTTGATAAATGAATTTATGCGAATGGAAAAGATTTAAAAAGAAAAGCAGAAATAACGGTTTAGTCATTTCAGGAACTAATTAGAACTTTAATTTTCAAAATTCCTCAATGTTAGTTTACATACATAATAAAAAAAAAATAGTTGAATTTAATATCATTTCAAACCACAATACTATCAAACTGAAACCAGGTTTTTTATGCATTTGTCACCTTATTTGGTCTGATTGTTGGTGAAAGTTACAAAACACCTACGTAGAATAATTCGACGTCAATATTATATGTCATCGTCATGTTGTACTGTTAGCACTGATTTTCCTCACTCTCTCTTGCAATTCGTCTCTATCATCCATCGCTTTGGCAGGTCCTCCAGGCAATATCCTGTGTCCGTACAGAGCTGTTGTAGATAAGTTCTAGTCGGTCGTCCAACACTTGCAAGTCCATGTGAAGGGGTCCACAGGAGAACGTCGCTTATGAGTTCGTCTTATTTCTCCAGCTGTATCCAGCATGTCTTGTCCGTCTTATTCGGATGGTTTTAGAGATGGGAGGTGGTTGGCCGTGCAGCTGTTGCTTTGTGAGATGTCGTTTCCAGTATTTGTTCAATATGACTTGTACCATTCTTGTACAATTCCTCTAGCTCACACACACACACACACACACATATATATATATATATATATATATATACACCGAAAGCAGGAAGTCGAATTAAACAGAGATAGAAAAATTAACACTGACAGATTGACAGACGTGGATTTTTTAAAAATAAATTTTCGAAAGCTAATTAGATCACACAATTTTAAAACAGAACGCTACCTTTTTCGTCACATTTAATAACTTACACATACGGAGGAGGGTTAAAAATCCAAACATTTGAAAATCAATTACAAAACAAGGGGTAAATTTTATATGCAGTGAAAAGGGGTAACCTTTTAATCAATAAATCAGCGTTCGTATTTAAAAATATATCACGTGACCGTTTAAGACAATGATGTAGGGCAAATAAAACCACCGAGAAAAATAACGAATTAAAAGGAGAAAGAAGAAGGAAGGTAAGATAAAAAAAAAGAAAGAAAAAAAGAACAGAAAAATTACAGAAAAACGAAATAGAAGAGAGAGGAGAGGGAAGAAAAGGATGTGGAAACAAGCTGACATACCATACGTAAATAGCCAATTATTGTTAAATAAAAAAAAATAAAATCTATGTTAATTGATATGTCTGTTAATTAAAGATTAAAAAGTCGAAAAACAGTTGTTGTGGGTGAAAGGTGGAGGAAGTTTTAAATAGATTTTGTAAAAGTAAATAGATATTTACAGGAGAAAAGAAAAGAATTGAAAAGGGACGAATATGAGATATCGGTGTTAAAAAGGTGGTGAGCGAGAAATAAATATGTAAAGATTAATGGGGAAATAGTGAAAATATGTATGGAATATAATTAAAGGAGGAATATATTGTAGCTATATAACTGTCTCAAATTTTACTTTTTATTGAAGACGAGTTTTCCCAATGCTGAAGAAGCCCCAACTATTATTAAGAAATCGACAAAGCGAAATTGCACCGGTTTCAAAAATTTGTCTCAATCTTTTGTTATGGATATAAGCTGATATAGTGGCTGAATTAAAATCGAAGTGGATATCAAACTTAGAAATGAGTTGGAGAAGAGCATTATTTAGATCACCAACTCTAATATCTCTGCTATGTTCGTATATGCATCTATGAATGTTTCTCGACGTTTGACCAATAAATTTCAATTTATAAACACTGGTGTCAGAAATGATGTAGGGTCGAGGACTCGTGTGTAGTAAATCGCGAATCGTTTTAGAGGATGAAATGACAGTTTAACTCTAAATCTACTTAAGTTATTTCCTATGATGGTAGAGGAAGAATTGTAAGGTAAAGCAATGCGTGTAGGGGGCAAATTAATTTCATCAGAGGTTTTGTTGACATTTGTTCGAAGTCGACCACTATTGTGAATCTAAAGGACTTTAGATTTGGCAAAGTATATGAAACGATTAGGATAAAGAAGGTTAAGAAAGGAATTATTTATATAATCAAATTCATCGCTTCGATTTTTCGGGAAATAAGTACGTAGGACCTTGAAGATAAAAATCTATGACAACTCCTCTTTAAAACTGTTACCGCTATCTATGTATATATGATTTCAGTCTTACTTGTATTTCGTTAAAAATCTATCGGTGATCAAACGTCACTCGATATCATAAGGATGATGGTTTTTGAGAACCGAAAAGTTATAACGTTGATTTCTTTTCCAAAAAAACTTCTCTTTGAATTACCATGGTTTACAATTTTTTTTCTGATTTTTTACATAAAGCTATGTTTGAGGGAAACAAAAAAAAAACCAAATACATGAATAAAATAACCCCGTTCGATCAGTAAAATTGAGCTAAATTCATGGTCATATATACACACTCGTGACTATATTTATATATGTATATATTTATTCACTTAAATATATATACATTCATATATATATTCATTATATATATTAACTCATAAAAATATATTCACTTATATATATATATATATATATACTCATATGTGTATTCACTTACACACACATATATATATATATATATATACAATCATATATATATATATATATACTTATATAGTTATATATATATATATATACTTATATATATATACACATATATATATATATTTACATATATATATACTTATATACATAC